>JAKTWO010000079.1:0-17496 GCA_030582055.1 Wickerhamiella lipophila | reverse complement strand
AAAGTTGATCAAGACGGAGAAATCGAGTCCAAGACTGAGGATTCTGTGCCCAAAACTTCCCAGTCCCTCCCTGACGGTGTGGTAAAGGGAGCTATTGGGCTCAGATCGCGACGGGGGAGGTGTTTGCAGCGGAACGCGGCATCCAAGTGGTGGGCCGATGATCTAGTCTTCAATGTCTAGCCTAAGATGGCATAAGAGCTGGCTTTTGTGTTTGATGGACTCTCGTGACTGCTTTGAGATCGAAATGCAAGTGACAGGCCCTGGCTCTATGAAAGCCTTTGCCGATTATACCTGCTCTACGAGCTGCTAATCATGTGAAGCTGGCTAAGAGCCAAAGGTGGGCCAGACCTCACAGGGAGACCTCACAGGGAGACCTCACAGGGAGACCTCACAGGGAGACCTCACAGGGAGACAACAATACGGACCGTTAATCAGGCGGTTCACTATACTATACCATTGACTTGCCAAAATTAGCATATTGATCTAGAGTACGGCAGATATAGATGGCCACCTAAATAGGTCTCACTACGGTCACACATAATGTACCGCTGTCAATTTTTCTGTCGCTAAATTGCCTGCAGAAGTATGCAGGTGGCATGCATGTAGCGTGCATTCCTAACTCGCCCTCAATATCTTACCAGTGCTGATATAGCTGCCCAGACCGAGTTCGCCTATCTAAATACGGCTTACTATGTATTTCATGAGGCTCCTATCGCTAGCGCGATGGTTATGGAATTAGTGCTATTCGTGGGAAGCACCATGAGAGCTTTATATCCATTGTGCCTAGCAGAAGCGCCCCAGGAGCGTGCAATTGGCTCCGGTAGATTACAAGAACTTTTAGCCTCAATGTACCTGGCAAGCATGTACGTTTTGAGGCTTGGAGGTCGCCAAGTTACCTAATCTGAGCACACCACCAACAGCGCTTTTTCGATAATGTACACGAGCAAGTAAGCGATATGTGACTGACGTCAGGGATTGGTGCACCAACACCAGGCTCAAACAATGGCAGAAATTTTCTCAGCGCAAACGATGAAAAATGACCAGAAGTTTCTGCAAAATCCATTAAAAAATCCAATTATCCAATTAAAACAAGAATGATCACCTATTTCTTGGCGCTTTTTTGCAATTTCTGCACACTGCAGATTGCACGCAAGCTCATGTGATCTCAGAGTCACATATATAAATTCGAGGGTGTCCACCTCTGCCTGTAACAAGATGGCCAACCAACCTCACGGCGGTGAACTTAAAGATCTGTTGAGCAGAGACGCTCCCCGCGCTAGCGAGCTTCGTGCTGAAGCCGACAAACTCAAGGACCTGGTGCTGAATGAGCGCCAGCTCTGCGACCTCGAATTGATCATTTGCGGCGGGTTCTCTCCTCTCGAAGGGTTCCTGAACAAAAAGGACTATGAAGGCGTCGTGAAGGACATGCGTCTCGCCGACGGCACCCTGTTCACCATGCCAATCACCCTGGATGTGAGCGATGAGAAGGTCGAGGAGCTTGGCCTCAAATCGGGCGCGCGCGTTGCGTTGCGTGACCCACGCAACCAGGAAGCCCTCGCAATTCTCACCGTTGATGATACGTGGGCCGTGGACAAGGATTTGGAGGCCAAAAACGTGTTTCGCGGAGACCCTGAGCACCCGGCTGTCAAGTACCTCAACGAGAGCGTTGCCAGCAACTATGTGGGCGGTAAGGTTGAAGCTATCCAGCGCATTGAGCACTATGACTATGTTGATTTGCGTAATACTCCGGCAGAGCTCCGTTCCCAGTTCAACAAGCTGGGCTGGCAACGAGTTGTTGCGTTTCAAACCCGCAACCCCATGCACCGCGCCCATCGTGAGCTGACGGTGCGTGCTGCTCGTCAACACCAGGCCAATGTCCTTATTCACCCGGTAGTTGGTCTTACCAAGCCCGGCGATATCGATCATTTCACCCGTGTCCGTGTATACAAGGGACTGCTCCCCCGTTACCCCAACGGAATGGCTTATTTGAGTCTTTTGCCCCTCGCTATGCGTATGGGCGGTGATCGTGAGGCTGTCTGGCACGCCATCATCCGCAAAAACTATGGCTGCACACACTTTATCGTCGGCCGTGACCATGCGGGTCCTGGCAAAAATTCCAAGGGGGTTGACTTTTACGGGCCCTATGATGCTCAGGTTCTCGTTGAAAAGTACAAGGATGAGCTTGGAATCGAGGTGGTTCCTTTCCAGCAAATGACTTATCTCCCAGATAAAGATGAGTATGCTCCAAAGGACACCGTTCCAGAGGGCGTCAAGACCCTTGATATCTCTGGTACTGAGCTCAGACGCCGCCTCAAGACGGGCCTCAGCATCCCCGAATGGTTCTCTTACCCCGAGGTTGTCAAGGTACTTCGTGAGAACCACCCTCCTCGCGACAAGCAAGGATTCACGATTTTGCTCTCTGGCTACCACAACTCTGGTCGTGAGGCCATTGCTCGTGCGCTAGAGGTGACTTTTAACCAGCAGGGTGGTCGCCCTGTATCGTTGTTGCTGGGCGACACTATTCGCAGTGAACTGAGCCGCGAGCTCGGCTTTGACCGCGCCGATCGTCTCAAGAACTTGCAGCGCATTGCATTTGTCGCTTCCGAGCTCACAAAGGCCGGTGTTGCAGTCATTGCCGCCCCCACTGCCCCTTATGAGGACGGTCGCCAGCTCGCTCGCCGCGTTGTTGAAAAGCAGGGCGCCTTCTTTTTGGTGCATGTGAGCACTCCTCTCGAGGTCTGCGAAAAGACTGACCGCACTGGTCTTTTCGCCCGGGCCCGCAAGGGTGAGTTTACTGGGTTCACCGGCGTTGATGACCCCTTTGAGGTTCCCGAGAATGCCGATCTGACTGTTGATTTGAGCGAGACAGATGTGCGTACCGCAGTTCACCGCATTGTTTTGCTTCTGGAGAGCCAGGGATTCTACGGAAACTAAAGATAAACGTTAAATGTTACATTTAGATGCATAAGTACAAGCCGACTACAAGACTATGAGTTACTGTGGGCCCTGACTACAGGACTACTTGATTGACCCTTACAGACTCAACTTGATTGACCCTTACAGACTCAACTTGATTGACCCTTACAGACTCAACTTGATTGACCCTTACAGACCCAACTTGCTTGGCCCCTTCTGACACCTGTCACGACGGTTTTATTTTAAATACTGATAAATTAATTGACGAGAAACGAAATGTGGTGTTTCTCTTGTTTGGGGCGGGTTGTGGCGGCGGAAGTCTGAGCTTGAGTCTGAGCCTGAGTCTGACACTCGAGCGCTTCAGTGGCTGCCTGCACTAGCGAGTCCAAGGGGCCAGTGTGGCGCATGAGCGTGGTGTTCTGCTGCGGAGGGGATACTTGCGGGACAGAGGTGGTTGGTTTGAGCCTCTCTTCCAGCTCCTCAATATACCTGACCGCCTCACTGAGGATATCTAGCTTGTGGAGTCCCGCGTCGCCTCCCCTACGGGCGAACCTAAACGCACGACAAGCAGGCACAAGCTCCCGCAGCTCATTGTATTTGCAATTGAGCCGCTCTCGTCTTCTTCGCTCAATCTCGCTATGGTTTCGTCTCGGAGCTTTACGGGCTTGTTTCTTGATTGAGATGATGGGCTCGGGGAGCTCTAGTTGTGTAGTAGGGCTTTGCTCGGAGCTGCCCTTGAGTTCAGTACTATTGGGTGGTGTGAGTATCATCAGTTAAGTGCGCGGGATCGATTTACTGCTCAAGTCTATCATATTTATGATATGCAGGGCCCTATCGATACCCACGTGGGTCACACGTGCTGCATGCAGGCCATGCACGCGACGGTGTATATCGTTGCTGTCATTACTGCGGAATGGGTCAGCTGGGAGAAATTAACTCGGACGAGCGATTTGTGGAGCTTCCGAGGTACCCCACCGGCCAATTCTGACGGGCTCATTCACTCTCGTTTGTAGCCACACAAACGGCTATCGTATATGTATAGCTGTACCGGCTCGTTAATTAGCTTTAATATATGGTTAAACTTGTTTTTAAGAGGTAAGTACCCAGGCGTTTGGGTACATATGGGTTATCTTGGGCCGCCTCACCACACGACCTACTCTAGGGATCGCATCAGATCTTAATGTTGACATCGCAAGTGCGGAGGGCCGACGGAGAATTAGACGTATCTGATTCCGAGGTGATTTCAAGAGCGTTCAATCTATGCTCAAACCTTTCAATACAGAATCTTGGGCCAGCTACCACCCCGATGCTTGTGTATCTATATATTATCGTTTCCTACATACTGATCGTGAGAGTCGTAAAATGAGCTGATACACGAGGAGTAGTGATCATGACAGAGATTAGGTGTCCACGTGAGTCGAGCATTTATAGATGCATGCATACATATGCATCTATTGGCATAACCACTGCGTGTGGGTGTTGGGCGTGATGGATGCATACCTTTAGCTAGGGATCTCCAAAGAGAGTATGGCCGTCCCTCGTAGCAGCCCCTCGTACGAGTTTTAGACTGAATGCAAGCACCGCTTTACGGAAGTTTTGCTTTATGGCTCCTGTTCCAAAGTGGGCCTCACGCACCTCCATGTGGAGAACAATAGTCCACGAGGTTCCGTTTGCTGGAGGCATACCAGGAGCACACTGCTGTGATTGTTTCTGCCATTAGAGAATGAGTACCGTTCATTAGCCCAGAGAATGCTCAGAGAGCAGGCAACAAGCACACGTACATTAGTTAGCCAGGGTTTCTGCCCCATCCACCGGGATGTAGCCAGCATACAGATGCTCCAGCGGTGGCCGGGAAAGGCACAATATAATACCAAATATCGTAATTCGTCAGTTTAGCGTGAGTACAAGCGAGATTTTATACGTATCTGTACTGCTAAGCCAGACTTGTACGCAAATTCCCCAGGCAAAGATGACGACACAAATACACCAGCAAGTAGAGTAGAAGCTATTCCAGAAAACCTAATTTGTGCTCATGTATTGTTATGCGATAGTAGTTCCCTTGGACAGTGATCCTTTCGTCAAGTAGTCTCTATATGCACACGGTCGGCGCACCCTCACTCGAACAATCATCGAACCAGTTTGTATCTATATTCCATGCCTCAGTTTGTATCTATTAAGCCATTTCCAGCTTTTATCTATTAAGCCATTTCCAGCTTTTATTAGGTATATAGAGATGTAGTTAGGTGATTTAGTCCTCAACAGCTATAAGACTGAAAGGGTGGAGTAAAACGTCGCTCTACACTGCACTTTCTCGCAACTCGTGGTTCTAGAGCCTTGTTCCGGTGCTGTATGGTAAAATTATATTACCGAAAAAGTCTGCAGGGTCGGGCTTTATATACGGGTGGTGCCCTAAGGGTTAGGGCAGAGTCTAGAAGGAGATACCAGTGCCAAACGATTGAGGTCATTGCGGGATCAGGAGTCAAAGAATCCAATTATTTTACAAACTACCAGGCATGGTGCCTTCTCCTATTGGAAATTGAACCCACCCAGATGTGCACATAATTACTTAAATTAGCCTATACATCCACTATACATCCACTAGCTCTCATTGTGTAGCAAGCGTTGCATGAATTTATGCTCAAACTTATCGTCTACAATGTCAACCTCGCCTGTACTCATAGTGTAGAACCCATACTTGTTGTAAAATGGTTCCTTGCCCTTGCTGGGGAAAAGGCTTGTTTTGGGGGGCGCCTCTGGAGATTGTTTCGTACCACTAGTGAATACTGGGCCTTTCAAGTACTGGTAGTGGTCAATAACCCAGTTTAGGATTTGGGGACCATACCCCTTTCCATGACAATCCTCGCGAACCGACAATACATTGATGTATAGAGTCTCTTTGACTGGGTACTTGACTTTTGCGAGCTCATCGCGGGACATATCCGCTAGCTTTGCGTAGTACTCGGGTCCTTCAATGCCACCAGCGACCTCATAGACCTCACTGAAAAGTTGCGAGACTTGGGCATCTTCAAACTCTTTAGCGTGTTTGCCCTCGAGGAATTCAGCAATGGGGATGTAAAAGCCGTACACTTTGTACTTGATCCACTGCCAAAAGCTCAATGAGATTCTCTGGGCCTCGGGAAGATCAACAAGGCAGACAGCGACCGCTTCAGGGTCATCTTTTTCAGAGGCCACGACCAACGTAGCAGCGCCTGACATGACCTTGTGCTTGATATTACGAGCCTGGTAGCGAGCTGAGCGGGCAAAGAACTCGTTGCGTTCCGACTTGCTAGCAGTGGCATTGGGGCCAAAGTACTCGGGGTGAAACTTTGTGAAAAAGTAGTCGTTGCGGAATCCATCGAGGAAAACTGTTCCATAGGACAAACAAGCTTTGTAGTTTATGTTTGAAGCATCAAATTTTTCAAAAACTGTCATGGCAGTTAGTCACGAAACTGTAGAGCTAGGAGCTGTGCATGCATGCAGTGTGGAGCTGGCACTCGTACTGCTCGACGACGAATTGATTTCTCTTGTCCCCGGAGCTCAAGTAGTCTACGCCCTGGCAACTTTCATGTTGAATCTATGCAAATAAATAAAAGTATATAAAAAACCATCTAGCGAATCCCTGAAAACAACTTAAGGGGTGCCTTGGGTTCTTGGCGCTTTGACGAAGGGAAAACGTTCCAGAGTCTCAATGTCTCATCACCAGCTCCAGTGGCAATGGTCTTGCCATCAGGAGACAATGCAAGGTACAACACGCGGTAGGTGTGGCCATGGAGAGTAGCCACTTGCTGCATTGTAGGGTACTTCCAAACAGTGATATTATTAAACGCGTACCCGTGGGTTGAGACCAGCTCCTTGGAGTTTTGGCTCCACGTCAGGTTACAGACTTGAGACCCCGAGTCTATCGAGTTTACTGCCTGGCCCGTGGTGGTGTTCCAAAACCAGATTTTCCGGTCGCATGTGCCTCCACCAGATGCTAGTAGGTTTTGCTGGTGTGGCGACCACGCGAGCGCCTTGACTGCCGCCTTGTGTTCGTGGAATTGGAACGTGGAATTACGCTCCACACTGTTCCATACCAGCAATTTATTATCGTTGCACCCTGATGCCAGCTGATCGCTGTCCACATTCCACTTGAGACCACACACTTCACCGGTATGCTCGCACAAGCGCTCCACAAATGGCTCACTGATTCGTACATCACGATGAAGAATGCTACAATCCCTGGACCCGGACGAGAGCATGTGCCGGTTCCACGATAAAGAGCAAGCCCGTTCGGTATGCCCTGCCATTTGCCGCAGCCGTTGTTGGGTATTCACATCCCAGATTTGCACTGCTCCACTGCCGGTGCCTACCGCCAAGTGTGTACCCTCCTTGATCCAGGAGACGCTCGCTACCGAGTCCTGGCCCAAATTGCACAGCTCATTAACTGTACCGGACTGGGCGTCCCAGCAATACACAAGGCTGCCGAGACCCACCGCGAGCTGGTTCTGGGACCCCCAATCTAGCAAGTTGAGGTAAAAGTCGTCGACTAGTTCGGGTGCGTCTAGGACTTTATAGGGCGACGAAGCGATTTCCCTTGTCTTTTTCTTGTTTGAAAGCAGCAGCTTTTGTGATTCCGCTCGAACGGGCGAAGAAGAGAACGGGTCAGCGTACCGTGCGGGGGTCTTTCGACGGCCCGGCGAGTAATTGAACAGACTTTGACCCTTGCGTGGGGTCAGAGGTACCGTCTTGTTTCTATCGTCAGGGCTAGAAGTGCGGTCGTCGTCGGGAATCGTCTGAGGGACATCGCTGCCCAGCAGTTCGGCACGGAGAACGGCGTTGTAGGTATTGTCGTCCTGCTGGGGGGTAAGAGAGTACGCTGCCTGTAGATTTACGCCCTCACGTTGGGGGATATACCGGTCTACTATCCGTTTCTTTCGGGGCGTCGACGGTGTCGACATTCGTCTTTATCAAAGCTTACCTCAGCCTGGGTTTTATAAGGGACAGGGTGCTGCCATGGGTCGCACTGATAGTTGAGGATAATCTCATTTAGGTGTCGATTTTTTTTTCGTGCTGCCAGGTGCTTCTGACTATATGCGGCTTATTGTAGAGGGTTTGTACATGAGGATAATGGGATGGATGATAATAGTTAATGGGATGGGTAAATGGGATGCAAATGGGATGATAATAGTTAATGAGATGATTTATACCAAGTAGTTGAAGCTTTCGTCGCTATGGTCATGGTCATGGTCAAGCCTTGTACCTGATGATACACAGCTACTGGGTAGGGCATGAGTTAGCGTAGGTGTAGCTACCGGCAACTTTCAGCGGGTCGTAGCTGAGCCATTGGTTGCCACTTGAGATCTAATGCGTTATCTTCCCGAGTAAAATTACTGGAATACGGCTTCTAGCGGCGCTAGCGTCCCCACAGACCGGTTAAAGTCGCCTTTGATATGGGACAAGGTCAGTCACTGTGCATTGCATAACAGTACCTCAACTTGTCTTGGCCGGTTAGTATGCTGATCCCAACCAAGTTTGGACAAACGGCCCATATATCGTATACTAGACTAGCGGTGTTCTCGGGAAATCCCAGCTAATTTTGCCGTGTAGTACCCCAATTTCCCAGATCCTCACTTGCCACCCCCGCGAAAAGTGAAAAGTTCAAAGTCCATTAGTCAGTCGACGACCTGCATAATGCATAATCTCAATATCGAGGACCCCCCCGTCTTATAAATACTCTTGCGTATACCCATTGTTAGCCAATATGTCGTCTAAACCAAAGAGCCAGGACTTGACTCGTCACTACTCCGATGAAGCTAATTCTCGCCAGCCCTCTAAACTAAAGGAAGCATGGATCCATTCCAAGAGGCCCGGTATGCTTTCGCTAGCAGGTGGTCTTCCTTTACCGAGCTTGTTCCCATGGGATGACCTCGAGGCCAAGTCGCTCGCCAACCCCTTTTCCGAAGGGATCTCTACTGATATTCTCTCTGCCAAGGACACCGTTACCTCCAAGATCACTAAACAGGAGGGTACCAATGGCAACGATATCCCTCTTCAGGTATCTTTGCAGTACGGCCACAGCTCTGGTGACCCTCGTGTGATTAATTTCATCAAGGAGCACACTGGCATGGTCCACGATATCGGGTTTTCTGACTGGAACGTCATTCTCACTCCTGGCAACACTTTTGGATGGGATGCGGTTTTGCGTACATTTACCAACCGCGGCGATGTCATTCTCACTGAGGAGTTTTCGTTTGCATCTGCTCTCGAGACTGCCCATGCAAACGGGGTCACTACTGTGGGGGTAAAGATGGACCTGCACGGTATCATCCCCGAGGCCCTTGAGGAGCAGCTGTCCAGCTGGGTGGGTAAAAAGCCCAAGTTCCTGTATACCATTCCTACCGGCCAGAACCCTGCTGGCAGCTCGCTGAGCCCCGAGCGTCGTCAGGCTATTTATAAAATCATCCAAAAGCACGATATGCTCCTCGTTGAGGATGAGCCATACTATTTCTTGCAAATGCCCGAGTACAAACCCGGCAACACTGCCACTGAACACCTCGGCCATGAAGAGTTCATCAAGAGCCTCGTTCCCTCGTTTTTGAGCTACGATACCGACGGCCGCGTCATCCGTCTCGACTCTTTCTCCAAGGTCCTGGCTCCCGGAACCCGTGTTGGCTGGATTGTAGCCCAGGACAACTTTGTGGAGCGGTTCTGTCGCCTGATTGAGACCACCTCGCAGTCTGTGTCTGGTTTCAGTGTTACCCTCGTCAATGGTTTGCTGCAACGATGGGGCCACTCTGGCTACATTGACTGGCTCATCAAGCTCCGCGAAGCCTACACCGAGAAGCGTGATATCAGCTCTGACGCAATCAACAAGTTCTTGCCCGAGGGTCTCTACGAATTCTGCCACCCCGTGGCTGGTATGTTCTTTTGGATCAAACTCGATGCTCGCAAGCACAAAAAATACGAGGAACTCAATAAAGACCCGCACCTTGTGGCTGCACAAGTTTACGATGATGGGCTTGACAAGAGTGTCCACATGGTTCCTGGCCACTGGTTTGCTGCCACCCAGCCCACCACCCCTCCTCAACCTGAGATCGCAATGACTGAAGACGACAAGAACGCAGTGTATTTCCGCGGTACTTTTGCATCTGTGCCGGGAGATCAGCTCACAGAGGCTATCCGTCGCTGGTCCGAGGTGATCAAGGAGAGTTTTGCCTAGAGGTAGCTATGTATTCCAAATGCCCCGGGCTGAAATAATCGGTGAGATGGAGCAATTATCTCACCCGACTGGTAAACTGTAAACTAGAAAATAGGATATATATAGACAGTAGCGCCCAAATACGAGTAGCTCGGTATTTCAACACACACTATCTAATTATGCTTGACAAGCTCAAGCAGGAGGTCCATAGCTGATACTACCAGCCGCTGGTTCACAAGGTAATAGTCAAATACATAATCCGGGAGTACTGGTGAGCCCAAAAATTTAGGCACAAGGTCCATTGCCTGCTTTCGAAGCCGTTGCTGCTCCTCAAGTCCGGGATCGTGATGGTCCTGAAGCAACAGCATGTCGCGGAGTGAAAGCAGGTATTCTTTGAGGGGCTGGTTTTGAGCCGGCAGCTCCAATGGAAACATCACACCAAAGATGTTTGTAACAATTCTGTTGAGCAAGATGGAGACTAGCCGGTCAAGCGGTAACCACAAGACCTTGAGGACCTTGAACCCAATTGAACGCCCCCCGAGCCGATATAGCAAGTTGCGAATAAAAGGGTTCGTATCGCTGGGACCGTTTTTCTTGAGCAGGGACTTGAGGGTATACTTTGATTCTGACTGCTTGACGGCACCAAGGGAGACCGGCAAGCCATAAAGTGCGATAATGGCAGAATGAAGGACCCACGGTGTACTTAGGAGGGTGCACGTAGACTTGAGAATGGGCGTCAAAATTGCGTGGACTAGAGTGTCTGGGAGGTGGCTCGGCATCAATGCGTTCCACAGCTGGACAGAGTAGGTTTGAAGGTAGGCATCAAGGTCACCATTAGATGGATGGCTCTGGATTTGCAGGAACAGCTGCTCAACGGCAAATCCGGAAAACCCGTTGGCAACGGCACGCTGCCTTGCGAATTCAAGGTCAGCCAGGTGAGTGTCGATAATGTAGGCAAAATCTTGTACTGCGCGAGGAGCATCAATCTGACCAAGTTTGCGGCGTAAAAGCTCCTCAAACTGGTCTGCTCCCCTGGTGCTAGTAGCTCCAGGGATGGCAGCTCCAGGGTTCGCAGCAAGCATATCATGACACTCCAACAGTGCGTAGAAAGCATCAACAGTTGTAGCATCTGATTGTAGCACAGACTCCCTCAACGTGGGGGCCGGTAATATTAGCAAATCTGTAGCAGACATAAAGGTGTGCTTGAACCCTTTCATTAGGCTGTTTATATATACTTTATGCGGGTGTGTTGTACCTGGTGCATGTTGTATCGGGTAATTGCATGTGAACTCTTGAGACGTTCCATCGCAGCCATAGCGCATAGTATTAGAATATATAGATATTTCAGCGTTATTTCCCGTGTTGCGGCCGGGTTGAGAGATTTTTCACTTTCAAGTTGAATGGTTTGTGTGTTGTGAGTGTGAGAGTGTTATGGTCTCTCCATATGAGTGGTGAGTTCCCGTGTATGAGTACCTGTGTGTGTGTGTGTGATTTGTGATACTTCAAGCACGGATCAAGGGCGACCCCCTCGTTACGCCTTGAGGCGCTGCTCCATCTCCTGGCGTTTCGCCTGTTGGTACCGGGCAACCTCAGCATTATCGTGTATTTTGAAGCCAAAGATTTTGAGAATATACTGCTCGCTTGTTCTTTTCGGCAAGAGTTTTGCATAGATCTGGAAAAACATCGCCGGGAAAGAGGTTCCCCAGTAAGCACCGTCCATGACCCCATGGCGTGAGCTCTTTGGGTTGTATATGTCTTCGCATTTCGGACAATAAAGCTTTACGCAAGCTTCGTGTGGGACGTCACTCAGGCCAACAGGCAACAGCGGCTGGCCACGACAAAGAGCACGGGGGCACCGGCCAAACGAGTCCTCGTGAAATTTGCTCAGCATCTTCTGTAAACCACGGGTCGTCAGGATATATCGGGCATGTACGAGCCCGTAGAGATGCCTGGCATCGTTCTGGAGCCTCCGTTCTCTCTCGCTATTCTGGGGCTGGTCACCAGGACCTAAAATTACACAAATCGCGGATTGGATGTTGTCGACTTCGGTATTAAGACCCGTTAAGTTGAACCGGTCGGCAATGAATTCTGAATCTACTTCGCAAAAGTACTCATTTCCCTTTGTGGCCAGAAATACTTCGATCCATTGGCCGTCCATTGAAAAGTTCTAGCGGTGAGGGTTCAGTGGGGTCTTGTAGGGATGTTAATTTAGAGGGGAGGGGATCCCAGATCAAGGTTGGCCAACGCGAAGAGTGATTATATCTCAGTTATATACTCAGTTTAAGAGTTGATAAATCGACTTGATATCGCGAGTTGATAGATCTAAATGTCCACTTTTTCATATAGTTCTTATTTTCTATTCTTTCGCCTCCGCTTATACAATTCATCCCAAGAACGGTACCACGCGCCACACGAGTGGCTAACGAGTTTTCTCCCGAGCTTAGTCGTTGCAAAAAAGGGGGATTTGGGACACTTTCTAAGCATGCGTTTGGTGAAACCAGAATGGCTAGAACACAGGCATGGTAATAAAGCAATGGAAATATACTCGCTGAGTGTGTCTCCAGATGGTAAAAGACTCGCTTCAGGTGGGTTCGATGGCAAAGTGCGGGTCTGGGATACTCAAGCAACGCGGTCCCCAAACAATACTGGGGCCCCACGCCAACTTGCAAGTATGTCGGCACATACGGGTAGTGTTGTTGCCGTGCGGTTCTCGCCCAATGGCCGATACATTGCATCTGGCAGTGATGATAAGCTCGCGCTCATCTGGGAGCTCGATGCGTCGCGTATCCCCCACAAAGAGTTTGGTACCCAGGACCAGGTCCATGAGGTGTGGACCGCTCGCAAACGGCTGGCTGATCACGATTCAGATATCCAGGATCTCCAATGGAGCCCTGATGGCGCTCTCCTCGTGACAGTCGGCCTCGACAGCACTATAATTGTGTGGAGCGGCGCCAACTTTGAAAAGCTCGGCACCATTGACGCACATACTTCTCACATCAAGGGGATCGCCTTTGACCCTGCAAACAAGTACTTTGTGACCTGTAGTGATGACCGAACTGCGCGCATTGTTCGTTACCAGTGCTCGGGCAAGGAGTTCACATACTCGGTGGAGGCAGTCATTGACGCCCCCTTTGCCTATAGCCCGCTGGTAAGCTATTTCAGGCGGTGCAGCTGGTCGCCAGACGGCGAGGCCATTGCCTGTCCCAATGCCACTAATGGCCCCGTGCCGACTGTATGCATCATTAACCGTGGCTCCTGGGACTATGATATTTCATTGGTCGGCCATGAGGGTCCCGTAGAGGTTTGCCTCTTTTCTCCTCGCGTTTACCGCAAGACTCCTGGTGAGGATCCAGTTACAATCGTAGCTTCTGCCGGTTCAGATAATACCGTTGTAATCTGGAGCACTTCGTCACCGCGGCCCCTATTGGTTGTGAATAACGTCTGTCAAAAGGCAATTACAGATCTAGCGTGGACACCTGATGGGTTGGGCCTTTATGCCTGCTCTTTGGATGGATCTATTGCCCTGATTTTATTCGAACAAGAGCTGGGCGAGGTCCTATCCCATGATGAAGTGACTGCTAGCTTATTGCGCTATGGAACAGCTCAAACCGATATGGATATCCCGGAAAGTGCCGAGCAGCTAGTGATTGCCGAGAGAGCAATAGAGGGCGAAACTGGGGTAGCGAATGGTGAGGGCGGCGCCGGTGGTGAAGGCGGGGCCGTCGTTGCCTCTAAAACTGATTCAATTACTGAGACTGCAAGTGATACCGCACCCGCACCAACGGCACCCGCACCCGAACCGACAGTAACAGCAACAGCACCACCCACTCAAACGACTCTTCCGCCAGTGAAAAAACAGCGTACAATAATCACCAAGGATGGCCGCAAACGTGTAACACCCACCCTTATCTCTCAGTCCTCTGTTTCCACCAGCACTATAGCCGAGGCTCCGCAATCCAGCAGCCTAAGTCGCCCCGGCGTGGCAGCGGATTTCGAAAGACCCAACAATGGGGTTCCCCGTGGCGGGATTTCTTCACTGGTTGTTGGAACAAAGCGTAAAGTAGTTGACGAGGACAGCGCCGCCGAAAAAGAAAAAGAAAAAGAAAAAGAAAAACCAAACCGCAAACCAGCACCCGAATTCATTCGTCCCGCAGTAGCGAACCCTGCTTGCGTGGTATCCTCGGCGCGTCTAGCCGTCCCCCGAGTGTTTACCCATTTGAGCACCGACAAAGACGCTTCTTCGGTCCTCGAGGCCCGCAACGGGACTAGTGTTACCGACCCTGCGCGTATCTCGGTGGTGCATAATGGCGAGGCAGTATTTGTCGATTTCGTTAATGGTTATGCCCATCTTTTAGCCGGCAGCAGTGATCATTTCTGGGCAGCCAGTACCGAAGATGGCACCCTCTATACCTGGTCGCCACAGGGAGTGCGTCTGATGCCGGGCTTCTCGCTAGGGTCCTCGGTAGTTCTTTTGACTGCTAAAAAATATATCCTCACCGCAGTCACTGCCACTGGTATAGTACAAGCCTGGGACCTGGAACACAAACGGGCGCTTTTCCCAGCGGTATCATTGGCTCCCGTGCTTGACTCTGCATCCAAGTATACCGAAAATGGAACCTTGAGAGCACCCTCAATTACCCAATGCTGGATGGCCTCGGAAAAATCGGTGGTTGTCACTCTAAATAATGGCAATGCATACACCTATGATCCCTCTATGCTTGTATGGTCTCGAATCTCAGAACCATTCTGGGCTTATGGGTCTCAATATTGGGACTCTACTGGGTTCATCTCTCTATTTGACGATAATACTGGTGATGGGCCTATTGCATCTGCGGAACGCCGCACTAATGAAGAAGCAATGCTCAAAAATAGCTCTCGTGGCAAACAGTTTCAGCGCATGGCCCGCAACCGAATGCTTCAGGATGGCTATAATGGGTTTGAGGACTCGGTTTCGATTGCGCATCTCGAAAACCGCATCAATGCCGCAGTCGCCCTCGAATCCACCCGCGAGTTTGAAAAGTATCTTGATGTTTATGTGGGCAGGATTTCCCGTGATGGCTTGAGAGGCAAGCTCACTGAGTTGTTCAAGAAGCTGATGCATACCGACACCTATGGGGGTGTGGATTCCCAAAAGCTGCTCAAGCGCGCGCTTGATATCGCTGCTACCCACAGACCAGTGCAAAACCTGGTGGTGGAGTATGCGGCATTCAGCCAACCAATGAATGATTTGTAGCTGAGCGAGTTGGCTGTTTAGCAGCTACAGAGCCTAGCAGGGGGTTCCGATAGTCTGAAAAAGAATATGTAAATAGCTATAATACTGTATACTATGTCTACTCTTGATCTTAGCTTAGATGTAGCGGCGACCCGCTCAACTCAATATTTTGGGTATTAAGCTCACATATGCGACGCAACTGCACATGTACGCCCAGAGGCCGTGCGGCTCAACCAAGTGGAGAGAGCCAGTAATCGCAAACGGGCAGATCCGAGCACAATATTCACCAATCAAGCACAATTACCCAAAAGTAGCTCTACCTATGCTAATAATTGCACTTTTGTGGTCCGATACCAACCATTTGGTGACGCTTCGGCGTGCATGTCTTTGTGAAATCAGGCATGGGGGCGTCTAGGGGATGTCGCCACAGCTGCAGGCGCACGCCAAGTTTCTAAAGTGTGTCGCATCTTTAAGACCTAGAGCCGCCTTGGTCCTTTCAAGGTATACCAAACTCGTTTATACAGCTAACCCTAAACAGCTGATTCTATTCAGTTTTGCTACTTCATCAGTCTAGCCCCAGCCTTGAAAAGCCATACTGAGCATTGTATTGCGTAAGCCCTATGCATGCAGGGGCGAGTAAACACCGCCGCACACACATTTTTCATATTGAATTTTCCAGGATATTGTTTGAGAAAGTTGAGTTTTCACCATATAAAACAGATTTCAGCTATCTAATTTTTACGTTTTCCGGTATATTTTTTACAAATGCAATAGTGGGTCATCTCAAAAATAAAGGCGTTGAGTGCTTTAGAGAGAGGGGGGATCAGGCGTACCCTTGAGGGAAGCGACGAACTAGAGAAATAAATAAACACAAGAATAGTGTGGACCTCCCTCCGCCCACTGGTCATGGAGGATTGGTCATTCTCACGCTGGAAGCAGGACGCAGGGCCCGGTGACCCCTGTCGAGGCTACTGCCCAGGTTTCTCTTGAACCGGTTAGTTCTCTGCTGGGGAGCTATTGCTCTGTGCTGGTGAGGGGGCCCACTGCGCGAAGATCCTATACTAGCTGTCACGGCGATCGTCATGGAAAATCTCCAGGGGATCGGTGGCCCATTATATACTCGTGCATGTATCAGATCTCAAAGTCGGGTTTCGGAGACACTACGGGGCCTGGTATTATGATTATTGCAGTGCTATTATATCTATTCGGGAACAAATTATTAAATTTCATGCTAAATTTTCTTTGTCGGCTGTTGGCTAGTTTCAAAGGGCATAAATATCTGCATGCATATGCATAGTGGCAGACTACATGGCATGTGCTTCGCCAAGAGGACCAGCGGGATGATGCGTATCAGGTGGTAGTGGCCTGATACTGTGAGGAGTTCAAAGTTTGGTTTTCGAGGTAGAAGCGGGATTCTCGAGGCAGGGAGGGTGAGTGTCTCACTCCTGCTTGGGATGCAGGTACCCCTGAGTTTCAAGGACTTGAAAGTGTATCGTATGTACACTGGTTACCAAAACTTTCGCTAGACTAGACAAAAATAGCAGCTAGACTACACTAGCAATCTCCACCGTCTCGCTCAAGCCAGTGTAAAACATGACTCTCAGAGGCTAATGGGGAGTGTCAAACAGGTACGAAACTAACAGGTGAGAAACTACCTGGTGAATAATTCTTGTATATCCGCTTGCATATATCGGGGATTCGCATGCACAAAGGGAGTAGAGTATACAGCACAAGGAGAGAGGCCATGCACTTGATGGTACCACTGGTGTGTATGAAGCGCACGCACTTGTAAACGATAAGGGTTCATTTATTCTACAGATATGTCAACACGTTCAGCCAGTCTACACAATTATCTCATATTGCTAGCAGAGTCGGCATATTGTTATAGGATGTCCCTAAGTCTGTACAGGGGTTCCCACGTAGAATGCTAATGTTTGCTAAATTGAGTTCAAGCAATCTGTGTGTGATCATAATGAGTTCCGTGCACCACTCGGACCCTTATGGAGTGGTAGAGGAAAGAACAATAGAAAAGAACAATAGAAAAGAACAAAGAAAAGAACAATAGAAAAGAACATAGAAAAGAAAATATACCAAAAACATAGCACCCCCTGACACCCCCTGACACCACCTACACTTCTCTTCCACCCCCTTACACTTCTCTTACCCCCCCTACACCCCCTACACCCCTCCT
>JAKTWO010000078.1:0-19195 GCA_030582055.1 Wickerhamiella lipophila | reverse complement strand
GAAAAGTTAGGAAAAAAAAAAAAAAAAAAAAAACTGGCCAATTCGAAGGGACAGAAGGAAAACGAAATACACCTAAACCGAAAAATCGAGAAAGAAATCAAGACTTAGATTTTAGCCCCGGGTTTCAGGTAGTGTACCGCTTGCATGGACGCACCCACCTCAAAAGCAGCAGATCAGTGTCTCGACTACTCATGAGATCTGGAGTTTCTAAATTAAGTTTACCACTCGGGGCACACACGAAATCGAGGGGACTGTACCACGCAGGGAAGCTTAGAACTCTCAAGGCAAGGTGCCAAGCGCTAATCATATCATTCGTTACTATCTAAATATCATTACGTTGTAATTAGTGGGTAACAACCTTTTCCCCTGGGGTTTCGCCGCTGACATTAGAGGAAGAAGTCTTATCCTCAACCTCCTCAACATTTTTATTGTCGAGATTACGGGCACGGGCCTGAGCACGCTCATAAAGATCATTGGCATGATCATCAGAAATCTGCTTGCGACGGTAGAAGCGGCCAATAATGGGGAAACCACCGGTCTTCTCTTCGTAGATCAAACAAGAGACGAGAACCATAATAAAGATCCAGTAGCAGTTATAGGAAATAACAGAGCCATAGGTGGCGGTATTTTGCCAACCAAAGAGAGCGTTGAAAATACCCCAACCGTTATCGTTGGTCTCGGGGGAGCAGCAGTTAACGTGCCAAACGGTCTGCTTAATGTTGTAGGAACCAGGACCACTGCCGGACTCGGCAACATCGCCACCAGTCTTTTGAGAGAAAGTGTACATCTGCAAATACCAAACAGCACGGGAGAAGAGACCAGAAGCAATAAGGTAGAGGAAGCAGGTGGAGAACATCAAGAAATACTTGATGGCCATCAAGGTTCCAAGCTTATAGATGGCAAAACCAACAGCGAGACCACAGATGAGACCGAGTACAACAGAGAGGGGGAAAGCTGTGGCAGGGTGACTCAACCCGACACCACCAACGAACACAATAGCCTCAATACCTTCACGGAGGGTGGTGACAAAGGGGAGAAGGAACATGGAATTACGGCGGGACCAACTACCAACTTTACCCAGGCGGAAGTTGAGCGGGTTGAGTCCCTTGAGCTTTTCGCCGAAACTCTTTTTTCCAACAACGGCCTCCTCACCCAGGATGGCTTCGGAGATCTTAACGCGCCACTTGGCCTGCATCTTGTTGATGCGCATCATGGGGATACCCATGGCAGTAATCATGATACAGGCAATAATGCAGAAAATACCCTCCCAAAGGTCCTCGGCTTTAGACCAGATGTCCTTCTTCAAGGAGTAGAAAGCGCCGATAAAACCAGCACCAATCACCAAACAGCAAAACAAACCAACAATCGCACCCCACCAAATCTGCCATTTCAATTTCTTGTAGGCAGCTTTGGTATTAGGGGTATCAAAGCACTGCTTCACGAACGACAACAAAACAGAGATAATAATGGCGGCCTCGAGGGACTCACGGAAACAGATGATGAAAACATCAACTGTGAAGACTTGTGCCATCTTTGCAAAGAGATCCTGTTTAGGTGCTGGGGGACGGCAGAGTATTTATTATAGAGTGAAATTACTGCACATGTAATGCACGGCGAACCCTTGCATCAGTGAGATGTTATACTCTTGCATTATCTGGGAGATCTATAATGCCTTCAAGATGTGCTGGAGCCCCGGGCCAAGTTTGCAGTGGTTACGATGTAGCTCAATAATATATATCGCGCTTAAAGGCTAGCTTTAATCAACTTTGGTACGTACAACCAAGTAGAGATGATCAACATGGCATGCATGATGCATATCATATATGCATGTGGTGCATATACGCCTGTGATAGGCTCGGGGGAGTCTTGCATGCATACGGAAAGCTTTTTCGGGGTAGTTACGCCTTTCTGAAACCACTTTTCTGCGACTTGATCTATGCCAAGAAAAGTTATGGTTGATCCACTTTTATTGAGGAATTTTCTGTTCGTATCAGCGCTTTCTCCATAGACAATTCCACCCTGTTACCCGGTCCCCTCACCGAGGGTTTTTTTTTTTTCCTTGCACTCCCTATATGACGTCAGCATAATACTCGCTAGAACATTTCCAGACGTCATTGAGAAGAAAATAAGCAGGTCTCGCTGGTTTGGTTCCTGACAATCGCCAACAAGAGCAAAGAATTAAGCTATCCACACCTTCATACTTGGGACGACTAAATGATTATCTACAAACTAGCACTCTAGAACCAGAGATGGTGGACAAATTCGATCTAATTCTCACCTTCTAGATCAGTTACGTGGTTAGGGTTTTGAATATGGCGCCCCACGCGCGACGGGTAACAGATGACTACGAAAGAAGCATGACTTAACCTAGCCCTTAAAGATCTCGTCTGCATGAAAGATTTTCAGATGGTGGGCAGATCGTTTGGTAGAGTAGATAGCGAGCCAATCTGTAGATCCGAGAGCTTCTTTTTCTTTGGAAATATTAATTAGACTAGAGGAAAGCTCTATAATATGCCTAAATCCTGGTATCGCTAGCGATTTAATTGATTATGGGCGGTATATGGTGTTCTGCAAGGGGATGTATCAGAGGTTAGTCAGGGTGCAGAACAGATTTGCCAAGGGCTCGTACACGAGCCAAAAAAAAAAACTCTTGTATAAATGACGGGAACGGGTCATTTTTTAGATCCCAATATCATGCATTTTCGTTAATCAATCTTCATCAGATGAGAAGTAACAGTGCATTGCATATGCATCAAGTAAGGATGCAACTTCTGCAGGGCGATGCGCTTACGAGCACTAGGTGCGTTTCCCATTTAAATGTTAGGGGGTGCCCCGTCGCACAGTTAGCATGCAATTAGTTAGATTGGCCCAGCTTTCCGTTGCGCTAGCCGCCACGCATGAATATGATTGGGATCTCACATGGATTAACGCCAATCTCGATGGTGAGGCTGAGCGTCAGGTCGTCGCCGTCAATGGTGAGCACCCTCTTCCCGTGCTCAACATCGATATGGGTGACAGAATCATTGCTCGCGTTACTAATAGCCTTAAAGGCCCTGCCCGGAACACTAGTTTCCACTGGCACGGTATGTTTCAAAATGGTACCTCTTCTATGGACGGCCCCGTCCAGATGAACCAGTGCCCCCAGCCACCCGGTACCACTGTTACATACAACTTCACCGTTGATCAGCCCGGTTCTTACTGGTACCATGCTCACGTTGAGGATCTGTATCCTGATGGCCAGCGCCAAATGCTTTTGGTGCACAATGATGACTGCCCCCACGAGTACGATGAAGAGATTAGCTTCTCTATGCAGGACTGGTACCACGAGCTGTACGAGGTAATTCGTAACCGTGACTTTATGTCCTTGTACAACCCTACCGGTGCCGAGCCTGTTCCCCAGTCTATCTTGATTAACGAGACTGCAGATGCTCTCAAGATCCAGCTTGAGGTTGGCAAGACTTATCGTTTCCGTGTCGTTTCTACTTCCACATTCTCCGCCTTTTACTGGTTTATGGAGAACCATCCTCTTACTATCATCGAGACTGACGGTGTTTATGTCGAGGCCGAAGATGCCGAAGTCATCGAGATGGGTGTTGGCCAGCGTTACTCCGTGTTGTTCACTCCTACTGAGGATAACACTGTTTATCGTTTCGGTCAGGTCGCTGACCAGTCCTTGTTTGACATTGTTCCCCCCGAGCTGCAGCTCAACCGTACCATGTTCTTCTACACTGGTGACGAGTCTTCTCTCGAATTCAATGATCTCACTCCCGAGGATATTTGGAACGCCGTTCCCCACGCTGAAGATGCTGAGGAGGACTATTACAGCTCTGATTCCATTGAGACCTTTGACGATAGTGTACTTGTCCCTACAGACGGTATGCCCCTCTTGCCTGAACCTGATGTCGAAGTCACTCTGAACTTGACCTTGACTAACTTGCTTGATGGTGTCAACTATGCCTTCTTCAATGATATCTCTTATGTCAAGCCAAACACCCCCTCTCTGTACTCTGTTATCAATGCTCCCAGCGATGAGGCCGCCCAAAACGCTACTATTTACGGCTCCAATACCCATGCTCAGGTTGTGGAGCACATGGATGTTGTCCAGATCGCCCTTAACAACGACGATACTGGTAAGCACCCCTTCCATTTGCACGGTCATAACTTCCAGGTTCTTGTGCGTGCTCCCGTCACCAATGATGGTGAAGACGAGGAAGACTTTACACCCTATGACCCTGAAGATCACCCTGAATGGCCCGCTGTTCCCGCTCGTCGTGATGTGCTCATTGTGCGCCCTTACTCTCACTTTGTCGTTCGTTTCCGCGCCGATAACCCTGGTGTGTGGGTCTTCCACTGTCACATTGAGTGGCATTTGACCCAGGGTTTGGCTATGATGTTCGTTGAGGCCCCTCTTCAGATTCGTCAAAACCAAAAGATTCCTCAGGACTTCCAAGACATTTGCGTCAACAACGCTATCCCCGTTGCCGCCAATGCTGCTGGCAACAGTGAAGACTGGTACAACTTGGAAGGCGAGCCTCTCCAGGAGGAGGACCTGCCCACTGGCTTCACTGCTCGTGGTATTGTCGCCCTTGTTTTCTCTTGTATTTGCGCGTTCGTCGGTATGGGCTTCTTGATCTGGTACGGTGTATCTGACACCACAGTTGCCGAGACCCACCAGGTTCAGCGTGCCGAGCGCGTCTTTGGGGAAGAGATTGAAGCAGTGGTCTCCCGTGAAGAGCGCGAAGACAACAACTAATTATAACGACTTATGAAATGAATAATAGTAGATAAACGGCAGATTCTACATTTGAATTTTTGCCATTATGATTTTTGATGAAAAGATTCAATTATATAGACTTTGTCATGACACCAAGATTAAACATACCATATCTCGATACTGTACATTGCTTATCAGGGACGCATCAAGCGTTACTCCGCAGGCATTATCTCTTTCATCAGTGGGCATAGTTTTGCGGGCACACACATCAATGACGATAAACAGTGTAAATATTATCACTCTTCGGTTATGATCTGAGTGTTTCCAGATACAAGAAGTTTTGATCAACGAGCCAGAGAGTCCTGAACTTGGTTTAAACACCGCAGCAGGGAAAGCAATCGCGAGAATGAGCTCAACACAGCGTAAGATTTGCACCTAAAGGTTAGCGTATTCAAACCTAGCGTTTGACTATAGACTAATCTGTAAGAAATCGAGAGTTTATGCGTTTTGGTCCCAGCTCTGTGGCAATACCCACCACTATAGGTGAGCAGCAAGCGAAGGATGGAGGTGTATCACTTGTGTGGAGTCAATTCATTATTGAAAACGCGTAAAGTGTAGACTTCGTGGCACTATATATGCTAAACTACCAGAGCCACTTGAACGTCTTATTGGCTGCTATATTAGCAGGGCGTGACTGCCCAAACTCTAAAACACACCCAGGAGAGGGTGTGTAAAAAAATCAAAAAAAAATTTAACGATAAATAAAAGCTATTTCACAATCAACACGTAATTAATCTACACAATTCTCTCCTGGTATGGACTAATTACACTGCCCCGGTACCCTCTCATTTACGCCGTGGCAACGCCCCTATGTGACTAAGTGCGCAACGCCAGGTCACCAACTTAACGTGTAGGTGAGAGGAATTGATGAATTCGCAAATCCCCACCATCACACAAGAGGACTCGAGCGTGTCGGGAACTCCCGCCGCGAGCATTTGGACTGATAGACGGCCTGCATCGAGGCTGTTTGAGCCCAGCCCGCATCGTCGATCACGCGCAGGGACATTACCATCTCGACTCAAGCCTACAGGAATTGCCCAGAGCATGGGCTCACTGGCCCTAGTCGACCCTCCACTCGTAGAGAACTCTAGTGCCATCCAAACAACCCCACCAAGCCTGACTCCGGCCCGTAGCCCCGGCCTTGCAGTGCCCGAGATAAGTCGAAGTCGCAGTGGGTCGATGAATGCCAGCTATTCCCCATTCAGACCATCAATCTGGAGCGTTGATGCCCCTAGGACCCGCGCAAATACCGTGAGTCTCTTTGGCAATACCGGTATCCAACCACCGCTGCCTAACCTGCCGGGGGCCGTCGGTCCTGGCGTCGGCCACGCTCATACAAACAGTCTGAGCGCAAACTCTAATTTAAACCCAAGCTTAGCAATGGGTCAGGCCGCTTATCCGTCCACGGTACCAACTACAACTACTCATGCACATGCACATTCACACGCACACGCACATGCACCGCCGCCGCCGCCGCCACCACCTACTACTCAATCTCAACCACAGTCTTTGTCTATTGATGATTTAAGCCCAGTTCCTACACCCGCTGTTTGGATTTCAAACGTGCCGCCCGGTGCAAATCCTGCACATCTCCAGACGGCGTTTATCGGCGCCGAAATCTCGTTCTTACCCCACAAAATGTGCGCTTTAGCCAAGTTTGAGTCAGTACAGGCCGCGACTGATGCCCAGCGTCTCACGAATGGTCGTGAACTGTACCCCGGCAGGGGCCCTGCGTTAGTAGGGTTTGCTCGCGAAACCGCTAGTGTCGCTCATAGCCCCCAGTCAGTACTGGCCGCTCTCAACAGCTTGGGGCCAGCCTCTCCAGCGGAAGTAGACCTGATTTATCGTGCATTCGCACCCCACAATGCAAAGAAAGATATCCCTCCCACACCTGACCAAGCACAAGAGCGTGTGTATATCTCGGCTGTTTTGCGTGACATCAGGAAAAAAATCGATCAAAAGCAGCTCACTGTAACTGAAATCGAGGAGCTCTCCTTGGATATGCTGAGCGAGCTGCCCACTCTTGTCTCGGACTATATGGGTAATACAGTTGTCCAGCAACTATTCGACCATTGCCACAATGACATCAAAGACATTCTGTTGCGTGCCCTGATTCCCCATCTGGCTCAAGCTGGTGTGCACAAAAACGGAACTTGGGCTGTGCAGAAAATCATCGACGTGGCTCGCACCGCCCGTCAGAAACACATGGTGGCTTTAGGGCTGCGCTCGTATGCTGTCCCCCTTTTATTGGACCAATACGGAAACTATGTTATTCAGTGCTGCCTTAAGTTTGGTCCCTATGCTGATTTTGTGTACGAGGTTCTGGTAGCTGAGATTGCAGAGGTGGCACATGGAAGATTTGGCGCTAGAGCTATCAGAGCCTGCCTGGAGTCTCCCATAGTGGATAACTCACATCAAAGAGTTGTTGCTGCAGCTATAGTCGACAACGCCGTACCGCTTTCACTCAATGCTAATGGTTCCTTGCTGGTCACCTGGTTGCTGGACGCCTATCAGGCGCCGTTGAGGTATTCTGCTATTTCTCAGCGATTACTCCCGGCTTTGACACAGCTCTGTACTTCAAAAGTGGGCTCTTTGATTGTATTGAAGGTGCTTTCTAACCGCCACGACGCTGGTGCGTCAAGGATGCTGCTAGATGCGTTGTTTGACCCTTCAAGCGAATACGCCCCTGAAGCTCTCAAGCTAATACTTTCAGACCCCCAGGGCCATGGCCCAATGTTCTTGTACAAGCTTATAACGACGGGTTTTGCTGAGGGTAGCCTTGATCGGCACGTATCAATCAACAAGATCAGAATCGTTTTGCTGCAGCCGGGTAGCGCACCTCCTGCCCATAAAAGGCTTCTTGAAGAGTTAGGGCTCGCCATGCTGTTACCTGAAGGTGAAGACGACTACTACGGGGCAGCCCAGCACCCTTGAACGGACTATCTCAACTAGCGTCTGAGAGAAAGCCTTATGGAGCCGAAGCAAAAATTAGCAATGAATGAAATTTAAGGCCAAAAGCATATGGCCAGCACAGATACCGCTTCTGTCCTCTGGAGATATCCCCTCGAATATGGTAAGGTTACCCCTTAAGCCACATTCTTAATCTACTCCCTGTCTATCTCCTAAATTCTTGCATACGCATACGAGGGAACCAGGGCTAATAGATGTTAAACATTCATTTCCTCATTTAAGCCCACTTTTGGGCAACATTTTAATGTCGCATTAATGTAAATAATAACACTTTAAATCCATATCCTCATCATACGCGTAATTCCACGACGCGACGTGTAGCTGATCTTATAAACATGGCCGCAAAAAATCTTCTAGGGCAGAAGGGCTTCTTTATGGTATCAGCAACCAAGTAGGGAGAAGCTGACTTCTGCTCACTCTACACACTAGTTACAACGGTGCGCCGACCTCACATATGCATGCGCCTTTTATGCACAACTGTAAGGACGCGGGTTAGATGATAATAAGTAAAGTTCCTACCAAATAGGAAGTTTTTCTCAAGAAAAAACTTAAGGAAGCATCATTGGCGGTGAATAGGTGCTTTTCGCTTGACATCCAAGATTGACATAGCCAGGTTGTGCATTCTAATTACCCGCTGTAACTAAAAGGACATCAACAATTCTCAGCTGATTAGATGGCTCTAAGCCTCAAGAGCGGGAATAAATGCCAGAATTTCGACTAAATTACTAATTTATTTTGGAAAAGTGCTAAAATATCTCGAAATTACCCTCTTGAAACTACTAGACTTGACCGATATCTTCACTAGATGTCCCCGATGAGCTTACTAAATGTCCTCGGATTGATTACTGGGGGGACATTTAGTCGGAGGGTATTGAGGCAAGGATAGCACTCTGAACGACAAAGTCTTTGACTATTCGACAGGGAACTATTTGCTAGATAGCTTGTAACATACAAGCTATCGATTGAATGAAGAACTGCACAGAGGACGCATAGACTCAACATATGAATGCGACAAGTAAAGGCCAGTGTGAGATTGGTCCCCCATATAAAGAAGAACAGAAGCGTAAATAAATAAATAAAACAAAATGTAAATAAGTGCTAATTTGAGCTTTTTCAACCCTCATTTAACTCAGGGGAACTGAAAACTGCCAGGAGTGAGACTTCTCTTCTTGTCTACTTCCTTGGTAGGCTTCGACTCCTTTTTCTCTTTGCCCTTTTTGGAAGCTTTACGCTTTGTCCGCAATAAGCTTTCCAATCGGAAAGAGGAGTCAGTAGCCGAGGATTCCTTAGCGATTTTAGCGCGCGGGCTGCCACTCACGCTATCTCCACTAATTTCCCGAGTAGTACGGTGCTGAGGCGACAATGATTGCGAAGAGCCTGAATGACTGGGGTGAGCGTACACATCAGAATCAGGGATAGTTCCTTCAGTGGTCCTTGAGGAAGCACTTGATGGGCGCGTGCGCGCAACTAGCGGATCTTCCGGACCAAAAAAATTGCCCACTCTCCTTGAACTAGTGCGGCTGTGGTGATGAGCAGTCTGCTGTTCACCTTGATGAGAGTACTGTTGTTGTTGGACTTTGTGCTGCTGGTGCTGGTGCTGGTGCTGTTGTTGAAGTTGTTGCTGTTGCTGATGAAACGGGTCAGCAAAAGAGGTACGGAATGATACATTTGAAGGATCAGGTCCCAAGGAGTGGTTAAGAATGAGCGAGACTTTCTTGTCATAAAGCTGGGGGATAGAGATTGATTCATTGCGGTCCACAAATTCACTGTTGAAGCTGCTCTCAGTAATTCCAGACATTCCGCTAGGCTTTCTTGAATGCGGACCATGGGAATGCATAAAAGAGGAAGAAACGGAAAGCTGTTGGTGATGCTTACCGCGGCGACCATAATGACCGGCGCCTCCTCCACCTCCACCATACGAGCTCGTGAAGAACGAGTCGAGATCATCCAAAGCAGTGAGCATACGGTCCATACTACGAGGTGCTACATCGCCATGATTTGTGGAAAGCGAATCAACGCGCTGAAGTGTGACAGAATGCTGGAAGTCGTTATAGTCGTAGTTCTCCTCGCTCTGAAACTCTAGCTTCATCATACCATCGGACCCATCTACCTCTTCGGTATCAACAGAATCGACGCAAGTATAAAACACGCTGTGCACATTGTTACGGGTAGTTGAGGCAGTAATTGCTGGTTGAGAGATGGACCACCCGCTTTCCTCAGGAATACCAAAAAGCGTGGCTGTACGCTCATACTCCTTGACCAATTGGCGCGAGCCCAGACTCATACGCAAAATATGTTTATCCATTTGGCCAGCAACTATGGTGCTCGCTTGATCAAGTACCTCAAGTGCCTGCTCCACCAAATCAGTTTGCAGCAAACGCAAGAGTGGCGAAACCACATCAGCACCAAGACCCTTGAGCTGGTCATCATTCTGCAGATTGATACTGGGAAGCAGCAGTTTCAAGATCTCCATGGTCTCAATTTTAACCCAATCAAGTTTATTAGAAAGAACGCCCATTAGCGAAACGAGAATTGATGTAAGATCCTGGGGAAACAGTTGGCAGATTGCGCCAACATATTGGTTAAGAAAATCTTGTTTGGACCAGAAGCGACCTCTCACATAGGAATTGAGGATTCGCCTAAACGGTAAGAGGCCCTGAGACTGGGCGAGCTCCTCGAGAGTAGTGGCGTAGCCAACAACGCGGCTCAGATCGCCAATCTCAGTGGCGTGCAAAAACGATGGCAAAAACGACGAGAACAACAGACCAAGATAGTGCTCGTCCATCAGGATCTCATTAGGGGTCACTTGGGCCATTTTCTCCAAGATTTCGAGGCACAGCTCAAGAGCATTACTGCTCCGCAGACCCAACAAAATTAGGTTTAGGAGGCCAGTGTACTCGCCTTCCCAGCGGGGAGGAAAAGTAGACCCAAGCAGATCCACCGCTTCCTCGGATTCCCAATCCCACTTGTCGAGAATTTTTGATGCTACCGACAAGCATTCGATATATTCGCGCTCCTTTGTGGTCCCCAAAGCCGCGGCGCAGGTCCAGAATAATTGAGGGAAGGAGTGTAAATTAGGCGTTTTATCCACAATAGCATTTACTGACATGAGGATTTGGATTGAGAACCCTTGGATGTCCGGTGCGTCTTCACTAACAGTGGTGGAGAGACGCGCCAACATATCGGCCAGCATCGACTTGTTGACATCCATGAGCAAGCACCGGAATATCTGAAACGACCGGCACGCTACATGACGAATGGGGCATGTGGTGGCCCATTTGACAGCTTCGATGGACCACTGGGCTTCCAGCTCTGGACCCAGGTCAGCAGTTATCTCTTTTATCATCTTTACCATGTTTTCAGGGGTAGTGACATTGGTAGCTGATTTACTGGTTAGGTTCATATCATCATAATACCAGCGCAGAGGTTGCAGAGTTTTGATGAGCTTTGTGGTGGCCATGCGGTCTTTTTTGGTAGCCATCGACAAAAGATTAAAGCACAGCTCCACTGCCATCTCTTGTAAAATCGGCAGAAAATAATCACATAGTACAAGACATACATGCAGGATATTGGCCATATGAGGCAAAAGCATCTCTTTGTCCTCAGCAAAATCCACCAAGAAAATTACTGCAAGCTGGCCGTAACTCATCTGCGGTAAATGGTTAGCAGAGTTCAGATGCAGGACCCGATCACAAGCAGAAACAAAACCAGTCGGGTCACTCACATAAGGGAATAACGCGTTGGCTTCATCGTAGGCAAGGGGCCCTGGACTCTGCGAAATGAGCGACTGGGGTTCCAAGTATCCCAAAAGTGTCTCCACCACATAGTGCTTAACAATGGATCCCGACAAGAATAACAAGATACGTCTTGCAAAAAGGATAACATTAGCAGAACGTGAAACTAGCGAGATATGAAACAGGAACTCCAACACGACATCTATATTACGAGGCGCGGAGGTACCAGTGACTAGTGCCACCCAAAGGGCTTCCATTTCATGCTGGATGGTGTCGCTGAAAACAACTGTCAACTCAAACAAATTGCAAAGAACCATCAGAGCTTTCGGGTCATTTTGAGTAAAGGTGAGCTTTTTGCGCTTTCGTTCTGCTGCTGATTTTGATCCTGAGGTTGCGCCAGGTACTGCTGCATTATTGTTGGCTTTATTGATTTGTGAGTTTTGAAAGTCAATGTTCTGGATCCAGGGTAGAAGGGCACTGAGAATGTCTCTTCTTGAGGTATCAGAGACATCATGAAAGGCTTGCGTCAGACAGCTGAAAATAGTAAAGGTGGCTTCTGGAAGCTCAGCCGCTAGCAGTGCGCTCACGGTGAAAATCTCACGCTTATACACTGGCGGAGTGTGTGACCGGATTCGCGAGCGGTAGGCTGTAAAGGTGTTTTTCTTGTAGACGCGCTCCTCGACTAATGAGATCAAGTCTAGCGCCTTTTGCCGCACCACCGTGTCAGCGGCGCCAATCTTAAAGAGACCAAGGGCAAGCAGAGACTCAGGATCATTGAGCTCCATCTCTGGGTCTTCTTCCACTGCTGCAACAAGAGATACAAAGTAGTGACGTGCAACACCGCGGTTGCTGCCCTTCTCATCCGGGGACGGGGCCTCATACGAGCGATACACCACTTCACGAATGATATCGAGGTTGTTTCCATTATTCTTAAACAGGTTGCGAATTGCCAGTCGTCCCACTTCATGCAATGAATCCTGGGTGCTGCTTATCACCGCATAGATCCATTTCAGCAGCGGGGGGATCATGGCCCCAGAGATCTGGCAATCAAGAAATGTTGCCATAGCTTTGTTGACAGAATAGTCGGCTTTTCTCTTGTCAAACTCCATCGAGGCCAGAATAATATTCTGATCGTGTATGGCCTTGGTTTGCGCTAGAGTAGCTCGGCGAATAAGCGCCTCGCGGTCAGCCGCGCCACTGCTATAGCTTCCATAAGAAGACCAACGTTCAATCAGTAACCAAAATTTACGGCATTGCGACGCTTGCCACAATGTAGAGCCCAAGGCAGTGTATGCCTCGGTGATCAATTCGCAGAAATAGCGCGGCAATGTTTGGCAATTGGGGTCCATTTGTAGGTGCTGAATACTTAAAATGTCATAGAGGATATCGAAAATGGACAACAGCTCGGTAACAACTGCCTTATCGTTTTTGATCTCTTGTTTGGTGAGAAAGTGAGCCGTCTGTTTTAGTATCTGGGTACAGTGAGTGACCAATTTTCGGGGCGTTTCGTGGTGAGTGCCTGTTGTTTGGCACAGGGGGGCCCATTTGGCCAAAACTGGTTGCAAGCATTGGAGCAGAGTAGCATAAGTATTGATATTGATGCAGGAGAGACCAGTGATGACTGAATCGGTGATGTTGGCATTAGCTACCCCCAGCAACGGCAGGCAAATTTTGAAAACTGAGCGAGCAGAGGTAATCCGCTGGTGATGCAACGTAATTTTCTGGCCACTGGATTTCTTGCGCCCGTGATGGTTGAGGTTACTTGAGCTGTTGGGCTCGACCTGTGGCACATATAACTTCTGCTCCTCAGTAGTAGTAAGTGTAGTACAAGCAACAATCAAGTAGATACGCCATTGCTCCACCACTACTTCAGGGTGAGTACGCATTTGGTGCCTCATAAAGTTCCGGTGCGATGTAGATGTTTCAGACTCGTGGTCAAGAATTTCAAAAATGACATCGTGCATTTGGACTAGACGGGTACAGACAATGGATCTGCACAAGGCCATGGGCATGGGGTACTTTTCAAAGCAAAGCGAAATAATCAGTGGAAACAGTTTGAGCCATATCGCGCTATCAACGCCATAGTCTGAATCGGCCAGCCGTGCCACGGAGGCACCCTTTTTCTGCTTGAACTTGTTGATACGGGTGCGTTCAGGCATGCTCAGCTCCAAGGGTGCCATTTTGATGAGAGAGTTGACATCAGTATGCTCCAAGAAATGGATCAAGCGCGAGTTTTCGGGGCCCTCATTGTTGTTACTAAAAATGGGTTCGGCTCGTTCAATCTCATCAAACTGAAAGGTGCCATCAGCCTGAGGATCAGAGTGGCGTGAAAAGGCTTCAATTGCTTTATCCATTTCAGTGCTGAGCCAAAGAACACGCAGTGCCATTTGACGTATCTCGCGATGCTGCGAACACAGCAGGAAAAGGCCATTTCCCTCAATTTGTTCAACTGCTGCCCACAAAGCACTCAAAATCATATCACGAGAGGTCTCGGTGGTGAACCCGGGATCTTTCGTTTCTAAACGGCGCACCCAAGTTTCAATCAGATCAATGTACACGCGCAGAGTACGGTCAAAGTGTACAGTGGGGCTCTTGTAGCTGCTAAAAACAGTTGCATCGACCGAGAACAAAAACTTGGAGTATACCGTGACCAGGACTTTTATATCGCATACTTGGGCCAAGTTCCGAAGCGCTTGTGACGAGGCCCGTGAGATAGTTGAAACGTTGTTGATTTGAGAACACAAAACTTCCCAATGCTTTGTGTTGGTTTTGGCCCAACAAGGCGAACTTTGTAAAATAGCAACAATCAGCGACTCAATGACCTTTTGCTGCTGCTGCCCAGAGCCTGATTTTTGCGCCAAGCCAACTAAGTAGGTGACACTATTTTGACGAGATGCTGATTCCTCTACCGGCTGCTCGTACATTTGACAAAGAACCACCAACAGTTGGGCAAGAGTGTTGCCGAATAGCTCGATACTGTCATTGAGCGATGCACTGATGGTGGTATTTTCGGGCGGCTGATACTTGGGGAAGCTATAGTCGCGTATCCATTCATGGGTGGGAAACTCGGGCTTTGTACGGTTGCCTAAATCAGCGACACAGCGGCTGAATGCATGAACAGCAACAAGCGCACGCTCGTAGACAACTTCGTCCATTCTTATCGATGGCGAATGAGCCACATGAGTGGCATTGGAGCCGGTGAGCAGGGGAAATAAAATCTCATCGAGAGCGTACTGCTGGTACAAGTGAAATAATGAGCCCAGAATAGAGATACACGCGACTTGAGCATTGTGCTCAAACATTGGCCAAAATTTGCGCGGGATCGTAAACAGCAGCTTCTTGATGGTCTCAATTTTGCGCGTAGTCGCGTTGAGGCTTTCGACGCACCTAAAGCTGTATACCCAGATAAGCCTTGCGCTCAACTCATAGATATCATTGTATCTGGCTTGCCATTTAGGGTTAATTTTTTGTCTCGAGGGCTGAAGCTGCGACTCAATAAGCGGCACAAAGTTTTCAATAAAGAACTCTTGTGGAGAAACGCAAAGAGACATAACGGCCATTTCAAAGCTTGGAAGCCAGTTTCGTTTCATACTAGCGAGCGCCGTCTTGTGCATTGCCGAAACATTGGTTGCCCACAGCGGGTGGTTGACTTCGGCAGTGGCCACAGCAGCAATTGGCTGGAACATCTTGGACAAAACAACCGAGTACTTGTCCCTGATCACCGGAGAGTTTGTGGAATTGTAGAATTTGGTTATTGAGCTGATAAAGTTCACCGACTCCTCGAGCCGTTCCTCTGGGTACAAGACCAACCGTAGATGTTGCATTGCTTGAATGAGAAGCTGTGTCTTGAGCTCGAGGCTTTTGTTTAGATTTGTGGGAACCTTCTCGAGTTCGGCTATAAATCGGTCCTCCACGCTCGAGAAATGGTTCAGGGACATGTCCCCTAGTAGCTCCGAAAGTAACTGCCAGTTGGCACGGCGCACCGAGGAGCGAGCAATAAGCGCCGGGTCAACGTTTTGCAGCTGCTTGAAAACAATCTCCTCGAGCTTATCGTAAAGATCATCGCCCAGAACCTCGGTGGGGGCCTGCTTGACCACCTCGATAAGCACTCTGCTCAGAATGTAGATGGACACGAGAGATTTCTGCTCAGCAACGTGCAGCTCATGGGCACCAGCACTCCCCGCGCTCAATTGGGTCGCTTGGTCGCTTTTTGACTTGCGCCACACCATTACACTGTCAATCACTGGCTTTGGTTTCCGTCGCGCGACGTGGCCCAGCGAAGCAAGAATTTTGTCAAATTGCGGGTCCTCGCCCTCTCCAAATACTTTCTCGGCATCAAAGTGGCTCTCATCACTGCTAATGAGGTTCAGTTTACGCTCCGTATGCCGAATAAATTGGGTAAACAAGATGTGCAACGCGTATTCCGCAGGCTTCTCGTCGCTATTCCTCTCAACGCGTATCGTACTTTTATAAGATATAGGCCTTGATGGTTGCTCGTATGAGTGCTGCAAAGGTGCGGACCCCAGATCTGGGATCTCTATTTGCACCACATCTTCTGGCATTTGATGACCAAAGTGTACACACTATTCTTGACTATGTGGGACCTAGGGGTCAAGGGGGTGGGTCAGGGGGAGCCCAAAGGGGGAAACCCGAGTGGGAGCGAGATTGGTGCTACAATTAAGCAAAACACAACTATTTGAATACCTTAAAATTATATATTGATACCTCTCTGTACGCTACAATTAGTCTGGATATTTCCAGTAAAGGGGGTGATGGTTGGTAGAAGACCCCCTTTGGGCCATATAGGGGTATCGCTGACCATCACTGGGGCTTTTCAAGCATGGACACTTCAAGGAGAAAGTTCACGTTCGATAATAACCTCCACACCGAGTACCGCTGGAAAGTGGACCCGAAACAGCCCATATGTAGATACTATGCCATCTCAGCTTGCCCTCGAGGCAGGTTATGTCCGGACCGGCATATTCTTCCCTACCACTCAAACAAGATCGTTTGCCGTCACTGGCTGCGTGGTCTCTGCAAAAAGGGCGACCAATGCGAGTTTTTGCACGAACTCAATATGCGCAAGCTCCCGGAATGCGCTACATATGCCAAGACCGGGATCTGCCCCCAGTTCCCAGACTGCCCGTTTAGGCATATTGATCCCCAGCTCAAGATCCCGCTTTGTACAGCATATGAACGGGGGTTCTGTAAAAAGGGCCCCGATTGCGACAAACGCCATGTGCTGAGAACAATGTGCCCCAACTACCTCACAGGACTCTGTCCTGACGGGCCTACCTGCCAAATGGGGCACCCTCGGTTTATACAAATAGACGATAGCATGCGTATCGCTCCTGATCCGGGTGCAAAACCAGCATGGGTGCCCAAAAAGTAACCGCTTGGTGCTGCACAAACTGCCTCTTATTTATTAATCTAATCTCCTGCTAATTTCATGTATTGAATTAATGACTGTCATCCTTGACATGTAAAAGTACAAAAGTCTATAAATATGCAATAGTTATGAACTGTGGGGAATAGGCCGGGGCATGCCATTTCATGCACGCCCCGGTCAGTATCCAATACCAGCGTCACTCAAACAACGACTCTTCTCAACATCTCAATCTCAGCCGACTCCAGTACGTTATCATCCTCTTGGCCAGTCTCAATTTGATTTATCATGTTGGCAATTTTGGCAAAGTTGTCCCTCAGCGAGTACTGAGTTTTACTGATGCATGCAATAATTTTTGTGACATCGCGATCCAGGGCAATGGCGCCGAGCTCGTTGACTCCACTTTCGAAACTAAATATCCACTTCTCAAGGAGTCGCGAAACTGTTTGGGAGAAGCAGGACATGAACTTGTTATAAATAGTAGGGCAGAGGCTTTCCTTGAGTGGGCTCACTAGTTTCTCAAAGTCGGTCTCAAACTCTCTGCCCCGCAGCGACTCGGGCTCTACCGGCGATACCAGGTAGTTGCCCTTAAAGTGTTGCCCGCAAAGAGCGCGACACTGGCTTGCCCATTGCGAGTTGTATTGAGATCTGACAAATTCGTTAGTCAAGTCCTTCACCGATTCCTTGAACTTGGCCACTAGGTGATCGAGAACGGCGTGGTCTTGATCGGGATACTGCTCCTTGGCCCGATCTATGATCTTACCAAGGTATACCGACGTGACCTCCAGATCATTGAGGTATACAAAGCCAGTGAAACGTGCTGCTTTAGTGTTTGTGGCAGCGATTTTGCGATCCATGATTTTGAGGTAGTCGCTCTTGAGGACCCGAAGCAGTGACTGAAACACTGTTTGCTCCACATCTGCAGTTGCGGTGCCCATGACTTGATCGATAAGGGTGCTGAGAGTCATAGTTATCTGGTCCACAGCGCTTGAAATCAGTGGCGAGTCACTGGTATAGCGACGGGGCTCCGGAAGCTCTACAAAGCTCAGTGCGCGCTCCACTGATCGCCTAAATACAAATATAGCCAGCCTGTCAAAGCACGGTTTGAGAGTCTCTTTAAATTTCGTAGACAGAGCGCTTGTTTCGATTTTAACGAGTGGCCACCGCTCTAGAAACTCTACATAGAGCTGCCAACGGTTCAACATGAGATGCAACTCACTGATACGCAAAACAACATTCTCCAAATCAATATCGCAGCTGCCTTCGCTCACGATTCCCAGCAATGTGACTAGTCCAGGATACTGATACGCGGCGATATCAGCCATGAGTTCATCAATCCGGCGCTCGTCTTGCCACGTATCAATGATGAGCCCACCCTGTACGTCCACTTCGTTTTGAGTGATATTAATTACTTGAGCCATTGAGTCGCCATAGTACTTCTCCACCAAGTGAGAGTGCTGGTCGAGAATAGCGGCAATTGACTCAAAGAGACGCGACATGGCAATACCGTAGAGGCTTTGGTTCTCGTTGCTAGCTTCCGCTAGTAGATTTCGGCTTTGCCCGGCAACAATTCCTGCTACGAAGCGAGCATAGCGCTCAAGGCCCTCGCGCTTGTGGTTGACTTGTGGCAGCAGCTTGAACCAGCGAGTGAGTGCTACAGTGTCACGCGCAGCGCACGCAATATCAAATTCTTTGAGAAAATAGGCAGCCATACCGTCACAGGCAGCTTTGAGCGTCACCTCGGGCTCATCAGGCAGCTCTGTGCTGGGGACCATTCTCAAGGAGAACTCGCTCTGTAATAGGCTTTTGGGGAGATCGAGAGCACGCTGGGCCGCAGACGCAGCACGTTCCCAGTTTTTGGTATCTATAGCATCGTGCATTGCTATCAATGAGGCTCTAAGAGTAATGACTTCATCAATGTACTCCCGCGCCTGCTGGGCCCGCTCATAGAGCACAAGAGCAGTGCGAATCCGACCAGAAACACCCGACGCCGTTTGTGCTGCCTGCTCGATCACGGTACTTAGGGCGTTGGCGGTATCGGCCGAGGCAGCCAGCTGTGATCTCGGCTGGTCCAAGAATATTTGGGGCACGTACCTTTGAGTGGGCTGCTTGTCAGTACGAATCTGTTCGATTATCGCTTCTAGTTCAGCACGAGATGTACATTGATTAAGCTGCTGTTCCATGTATATAGAGGTTGATATGTACGTGTTGTGGAGGAGCCAGTGCAGAACGCCTCTTTTCGGCGCCACAAAAATGTCGAGAGGAAGGGGTATAAGTTGGCGCGCATAAGGTTGGATACCGGTTGCATACTGTAAAATCGATTGAGGGTCA
>JAKTWO010000077.1:0-20677 GCA_030582055.1 Wickerhamiella lipophila | reverse complement strand
ACCCGCTATCCCACTCCCTCTCTCTTCAATGGACGTAAACCAATTGCTCGGCCAGCGCGGAAGACTCGCTGCTGATACAAGTGTCGTAGATAACAGCGAAACCGTTTACATATCGAGCCTGGCGCTCCTCAAAATGCTCAAACACGGTCGCGCCGGCGTGCCCATGGAAGTAATGGGCTTGATGCTTGGCGAGTTTGTGGATGATTTCACCGTCCACGTCATGGACGTTTTTGCAATGCCACAAAGCGGAACAGGTGTTAGTGTCGAGGCGGTCGATGAGGTTTTCCAGACCGGAATGATGGATATGCTGCGCCAAACAGGTCGTGACCAAATGGTTGTTGGCTGGTACCACTCGCATCCTGGTTTCGGGTGCTGGCTCAGTAGCGTCGATATCAATACCCAGCACTCGTTTGAGCGACTTAATCCTCGGGCCGTCTCCGTCGTCATTGACCCCATCCAGTCAGTGAAGGGTAAAGTGGTGATTGATGCGTTCCGTATTATCCCCCAGGCGGTGCTGGTAATGGGTCAAGAACCCCGCCAAACCACCTCCAACCTTGGTCATCTCAACAAGCCCAGTGTCCAGGCGCTTATCCATGGTCTCAATCGTCACTACTACTCAATTAATGTCGACTACAAAAAGACCCAGTACGAGGAAAAGATGCTCGAAAACGTGCACAAACAGGATTGGGCGTCCGGTCTCAAGATCGAGAACTTTGACGATCAGACCAACTGTAACAAAGAAGCAGTGGGTACGCTGGTGAAGCTGGCAGAGCAATACACCGCCCGTGTCAAGGAGGAGAAGACGCTCTCGCAAGAAGAGCTCAAGACGCGGTACGTTGGTAAACAAGACCCGAAAAAGCATCTGGATGCCACTGCATTAGGTCGTCTGGAGAATAATATTGTGAGTTTACTAGCCACCAATGTGGATAGAGCTTCATTTGCTTGAGTGGTTGGACAGGTAACTTTTTCATGATCCTTGCCAGCTGGGTACACCACTGGTCCACCACTGGTCCACCACTGGTCCACAATGGCTCGCCCATTGGTCCGCACCCGCTCCATACTCATCTCCTAAATTAAATAGGCTATTTACTTAGAGCTTCTGACTGAAAGGGTGCGTGAAAGTCTCTACGCAGTTGTCATCGCTTCTGGCAGCGTCGACCTCCTTCTTGACGCGGTCACACCACTCTACAAGGGTGGGGTACTTGTTATCAAAGTCTTTGATAAACTTAGCCCTGCGTACCATCAACACATTGTACAGGTACATGATATCTGCTCCGCTGAGGTGGCCGCCGCAAAAGTAACCATCGTTGGCCTTGATTGTATCCTGGAGGTTGGTCAGGTTGTTGACAAGCTCGGGACCAGAGTAGTGAGCATTGATCTGGTCAATGATAGTGCTACCGATGAAGCCCAAACCAAAGGGAAGCCGGGGCTTGGCATTGGCACCAATGTAAAGCTGCATAAACGCAATCATAAAGTTGGACTCGCAAGCAACAAGTCCATACTCGATATGCCATTTCTCGGCAGAGTTCCGAGGAGCCAACACAGTATCTTTGCCGTACTTCTCAATCAAGTAGTCAACAATCACACCACTCTCGGCAATTACCTGATCACCATCCTTAATGAGAGGAGACTTGCCGGTGGGGTGGATCTTCTTGAGAGCAGGATCAGCAAGCATGGTCTTGGGGTTGCGATGGAAGATCTCGAGACGGTACTTGAGTTTAAGGACATCAAGCAACCAGGTTATACGGTCAGCGCGGCTATCTTCAAGCAAATACAATGTAAGCATTTCCGGGTTCAATTGGACTTCTATCCGGTGCTGCTGCTTTATATAAGTAGTCTTGGTTTAGTCAAGCCGAGGCACGGTGATGATATTGTACATATGAGTATGCGGGTCTAGGCAACGATATGGCCAGGGCTTGATTCCGAGATTTACTATTAATACTGAGCTAAACCCTGAACTTTATAATCTAGTGTGTGTATGCTTGTAGATGTTGGAATCCCCCCCACCACCACCATCCCCCACTCCCCACTTGGCACAGCCGATCCAGGGATTAAACTGCTTTCATTCCCGATAATTCACCTAAACTATTTGGAATGAGAACAATTTAGCGGCTGGAATTGCTACGTGCCATCTGGACGCGAATTTGAGAAATCTGCATAGTGGGGTGTCTGTCAAGTGGCTGGAAGGGGTGCACAAGCAGAGCCATTGATGATGCCAGCAACATAGCCCCACCAGTCAAGATACTTATCAATACTTCTGCGACTCTCGCCAGTTTTGTATCATCACCCGCGGGACTATCGTTGTCAGTAAAAAGCAACTCTGTGCCAGCGAAATAGCAAGTTCAGGAAGACAGTGATCAAGATATCAACTCAGATTGCATAGCCATGTACATTAGGGCACATAAGAAGGGTAAGGGTGCATCAGAAGCCGTAATACTTGTAGACCCTCGTTATAGGGCAGAAAGTTAAGGGCCGGGTCGCTGGAAGATGCGCCTTCTCTTGATTGCTGGTGTTGACAGAGTGTTTCCGTGCCAATACCTGTGGTTATAAAATAGAAAAGTCTCCAGAGCCCCGCGGCGTTGTATGACGTGACCACCCCTCTCCCCCAAGTCCCCTCTATGTACGCACAATGGCAAAATAACGCTTGGTCCCAGTAAACAGGTGAGCCGCGGGTTTCCTGCACCGTCAATATTTATAGATATATCAATCTCGAGCAATTATGTGTAAGATGGACGAATCTTCTTGCTTGGACTCGTTTTAATATATTATAGTCACTTTAGGGGGTGGAAACCACTTGGTTATACCTGTGGAGAGAGCGATCTGCAGCAAAGCCTCCTTATCAACTCAACAGGCTCGTGTGGCCAGCTTTCCAAGCAGCCAAACTCCAATCTCCAGCCTGTAATAGCTCTATAAAAGTAATTTTATGTACTAGAGACCGCTCCAAGTGAATGGCTCAATATGGGGGTACCTGAACCGTGGACCCACAACTATACGAGCTTTCAGACAGCCACGAGGGCTAAGCTGATACGCAATCGCTCGTATATTGCTATGCATTTTCAGGCGACTGCTGCCGCATGCGCACCCCACCCACTAGATTCATCAGTATGCTCTTGTGGAGGTGAGCAGTGAAATATCCCGGTGAAGGTTGGCACCATCATTGACCTGGCTACTAAGCTCAATATCCAATCAAACAAAACTGCCTCGCCAAGCCGTTTAGATATAATTGTCTACTTATTATAAACATATGTCGATAGCCCCGCTGCACACGAATGCCATTATGTGCGCTTGGGCGTACGCATCATCAGCAATCTCATAAATCTATACGCTCCATACCGCTAGCACATACCCAGTACACTAGTTTACCCTCTCTACTTGCCATCCCACCCAAAAGCGGCCCATTTACTTTGATTAGTTATGATTCCCACAGACACCAAGAAGCTCACCGGGCGTGAGATCACGGAGACTTTTGAAGGCATCCGCGCATCAACGCCTACCGCCCAACAAGTAAATGGATCACACCCTCTGGAAGCTCGCATTCTTGGCTGGGCGCAGGCCCAGGACGACCTCAAAATGGAATCGTACCGCCGCGCTTATGGCGCCGCTGAGCCGGTTCGCCGCGCAATGGAGCTCGCGATCGTCGACCGTGGAATCCCCGGCATGAACTCCATTCACGGCGATATTCTCCGTAACCGTGAGATGCATATCGATTGGGAAGATGTATATCGGGATGAGCGGTCCCTCGATGCACACAACGAGCTCAGTAGCACTATCCACATGAGAGATTTATAGTTTTACGGTTTATTCCAGGAAGTTTGTAGATTATAGATTTGAATTTGAGCTGCTCTGATGGGGATACTATGGGGTCCCATCCCCAACCAGATCACTCTTCTTTCTGTCTCCAACCGTATTGCCGCGGCCAGACCTGAGTGCTCGCCCACCGCTACCCTTTAGTAGGGGGGCTGCTCTGCACTTAGTAACTGAAATTTTCATGTCTCGAATTGAAATGTACTCGAAAGCATCCTTTGGCACACTCGAAAACTCTGCCTCTGACAGTCTATCTGCTTTAAAGCTCCAAGAAAATCACCAGGTATTAAGTACCGACGAGATGCTCGAAATGTTCTCTCAAATGAGAGATAATGATATGCTAGAGAGTCCCGCTGTGGAGCGCCCAGAACTCCGAAATCAGCCCTGGCTGGACGTAGAACCCAATGTTCCTCACTCTTGTCGCCCTCGTATCCCTCCACCTACCCCGCCACAGCAACCAGCGGCGGTCCAGCCTAACTCTCATCAACCACTAGGTGGTCATTTGGCGCAGAGAATCGATTCCCAGAGTCGTCTGTTTGAGGATAGAAGCTACAGTCCACTGCGTACACCGCTGAGTGGCTCTGTGCTCGATATGCAGCCCCAACAACAGCCATTGGCTCCCTTCTTTGCTAATGCGTCGAACCCGGCAGGCCCTGCTGGAATGGGTATCACCGGTGCTGGTGGTGGCGGCCTAGGAATGACGAGTGCCGCTATGGGAGGAGCATCTACCGGCGGCTGGGGTCTCCCGCCCGGACTCCAGCGCATTGTCCAGCCCGACTCCATCCAGTGGGTCTATACTGATCCGAATGGAATGCATCAAGGACCCTTTGCTGGTCAAACAATGAACCAATGGTATCTTGGTGGATGGCTCAAAGACGATCTCCATGTCAAACGCATGCAGGACCAGGAGTTCTTTTCCATCGGCTCCCTAAAACAAAGTCTTGGTACCGACAACCCCTTTGCATTCCAAACCACTCAGGATGCGTGGGATGCGGCGTTTGGTACTGGTCCTGCACCTGCCCATCTCCAGCAAGCTCATCCTGCTCCTTTGACTCACCAGGTTCAGAGCAGGTCCTCCACTCCCTTTGGTGGTTGGTCGACTCCAATGAGTAACAACTCAGTGGCCAATATCAGCCAGTCAATGTGGGGATCTTCCCATGCTCCCTCGGCTACTCATACGCCTACAATGTCGCATAGCGCTCTCGCGCAGCCTGAAGAGCGTGAGTTCAGTGGTTTGCTCCAGGAGCTTGATATCCAGTCCGACGAAGAGCCACTGTCGCCTCAAATTGGATCTGATCGGGACTCTCCTGCTGCCGCGCACGCTTCTGCCAATGCTCCCGCTGGCTCTGCTGCCCCTATTTCCGCTCCCGTACCTGCTCCCATCGCCGCTCCCTCTCCTATTGCCGCGCCTGTTTCCGCTTCTCCCGAAGCTCCTATCGCCACTTTTGCCTCTCACGCCTCTAACCTGAGTACCTCTGACCATGCCCGTCAATCCGAGCCCGTAGTCGAGCAGCAGCAGCAGGAACAGTCCTTTGAATCTGAGCAGTTCCGCAAAGAACCTGAAGCTGCCCCCTGGGCCGCTAAGCGTCCTACTGTCAAGCAGGCTGTCAATCTCGCTGAAATCCAGGCCCAGGAAGCTGCCAAACGTAAAGAGGAACAGGCCAAGCAACGTGCTGCTGCTCAACATGCAGCTGCTCTTAGAGCCGCCCAAACTCCAGAGGTGATTCGGAGCTCTACGCCCCTAGGTCTTGGTGGTGCCTGGGGTACCCCTCGTGCAGCAGCTGTGCCTAAACGCTCGGTTGCTGATATTCAACGCGAGCAAGCGCTTGCTCAACAGAAGCTTAAAGCGACTGCTCCCCAAACCAAACCAGTCACTGCATGGAGTGGCCCTGCTTTTGCTGAAGTTGTCCGTCCCGGACCTTCTAAGCCCTTGCCTAGTGTCGTCAGCGGTAACCCCAGTACTACCTCTACTACTACTGCTGCTGCTGCTGCTGCTACGACTCCAGCCGCTATCGATAACCGCCCTGTAAATAACGCAGGATCGCCCTGGCAAACTGTTAATCGTAAGGCCAAGCCTTTGAATGGTCTGCCTGGGTCTTCGGGACCTGCATCCGCTGGTGCCCACCACACCCCAGCTCCCAAGTCGGAGATGAAGCCCGCTAGCCGTACCGATGAGCTTATTCAGTGGTGCAAAAACACCTTCAAGCAGGCACTTTCCAAGGATGTTAACCCCGATGAACTATTGTCTCTGTTTTTGACTCTGCCCAACACTCCTGATGCCAAGGACTTTATCACCGAGAGTATCTACAGCTACAGTTCCACCCTCGATGGGCGACGGTTCGCCAGTGATTTTATTCAGCGCCGTAAAGAGGCAGAAGGCTCTCTGAAACCCGGTGAGACCTGGGACGATATTCTCAATCGGAGCAACCCTGACGCCGCCGAGATCGACCCCAGCTTCAAGGTAGTCACAAAGAAGCAGCGTTATCGCCAAATCGCCAAACCTGCATTAAAGTAAATGTAAATAGCATACTGCATAGTAGTTAAATTATTCTACGTTAAACCACCTGGCCCAGGGTAAACCCCTAATGAACCTCTAAGGCACCCCCAGGAGACACCGAGCTCTGACGCTGACTTATGGCCCAACAGACGCTTGATTTTTTCGTGAGAAGGGGCCCAAATTCAGTGAAAAGTGGCCCGAAAAAACCTCAAGAGCCGGATTTGTTCCCTGCAGACGAGCCTGCTCCTAAAAAACAGCGTCTCAACCCTTTAGCTAGCTATAGTAAAGGCAATGCTAGTGATCCCCAGTATTTCGAGAACCCGGAGAAGTTGGCCCGTCATGAGGCTGCTTTGCGACAGTTTGGGCCTAAAACACATACAAATGCTCCTGTAAAGCGTAAATATACCCCTCTCCACTCACAATTCATCGAACTCAAGCGCGCAAACCCAAATACGATCCTATTCATTGAGATGGGATTTAGGTACCGCGCTTATGGGCAAGACGCAGTGGATACAGCACGGGTTTTTGGGTTTAAAGAGTCGAATGGATGGCTTTCTATTGACGAGACGCAGGAATCCGATGTGTTGTTCGATGGTTTTGCCACTTTTGGGTTTCCAGTGCACCGTCTGGCGCATTATGTGAATAAAATGGTCAACCGAGGGTTTCGGGTAGCCACGGTAGCTCAGACCGAGACTGCAGCAATGAAAAAAGCAGGAGACTCTAAATCGGGGCCATTCAAGCGCCAGATCACCGCTATTTATACCGAAGGTACTTATATCAACGACTTTGATACCGATCTCAAGGATGAAGCAATCACGGGTGGAACAATCATGGCGATTTACGAGCCTGAGCTACTGAACTTTGCAATCTGCTGTGTTCGCGCTTCGACCGGCGAGATCATCTACGATGAGTTTGCCGATACGGCGATTATTGGCGAACTCGAGACTCGAGTCCTGCATCTGGAGCCTTGCGAAATTCTATTAGTGGGGAAAGTATCGCCGGTAGTCTCCAACCTGGTGAATATGATCCAAGCGCGCAATAAACTGCGTATTGAAAATGTGGATGAGGCGCTTCCCGATCTGGACCAAACAAGGCAATTCAGCAACAGGCTTCAAATTGCAATTCAGTGCGTCCACAACTATTTGGAGGAATTCGGCCTGCAGAATCTTTTCGCTCTGCCAGACTATACGCACTTTAATATCTCGCATAGTATGTGCCTTGAGGGGAACACGCTCAGTTCGTTGGAGATATTCAACAATACCACGGATTTCAAGGTCCATGGGTCACTTTTCTGGGTGATGGATAACACAATCACCAAGTTTGGGCAGCGTCTCTTGAAGAAATGGGTCGCTCAGCCCCTCTATGACCGTGAAGCGCTTGAATTGAGGGTCGACGCAGTATCCCAGCTAATCAAGGAGTTTTGTGCGCCTGTCGGTGCTTTAAGAGATTGTCTCAAGCATACACCTGATTTAGAACGGCTACTGTTGCAAGTTCACTATGGGCGCATAACCCCCAAACAGCTATACGAGCTCTTGTTTCGGTTCCATAAAGTATGCACCGCGTATACTCCGAGCCAGATTCGTAGTGCCAATCTGAGAAATCCATTAGCAAGACAGCTATTTGAACGGGTACCTACGGCTGCCCCGATGATTGAGCCCTTTTTACAGAGAATCAACCCTACTCCTAGCGAACACAAGACCACCAAAGGGTTTTTTTATTCTTCAGAGCGAGGTCCAATCGCCGATCAAAACCTCAAAATTCAGGCTATCGAGGCCAAATTCGATGAATTCTTGGCTACAGTGGACAGCACTCTGGACGCGAAATACGTCTCTATATCTGATCAGCCATTCTTCATCGAGACCAAGGTCGGCAATGTTAAACGCATCCCCAAAAATTGGCAGAAAACAAGCGGCACAAAAGCTGTAGCCCGATTCAGAAGCCCCGAAACATTTGCTCTCATGAAAGAATATGACCTCGCCAAAGAGGAGATGCAGCTGGTTTGTGACCAGGAGTTTGCTCAATTCGTGGCAGAGCTCAAAGAAAAGTACGCAGAACTTAGAGGTGTGCTCCGCGCACTCGCCGAGATCGACTGTCTTATGTCTCTGGCAGCCCTCTCCTCTAAGCCCGGATATACCAAGGTCGAATACGTAGACGATCATTGTATCGAAATCCAAGGGGGGCGCCATCCAGTAGTCGATGAACTGATTCTAGACGACTACATCCCTAATGACACGAAAATGTACAGCGGAAACAACAAAACTATGATTATCACTGGCCCCAATATGGGTGGTAAGAGCTCATATGTGCGACAATGCGCGCTCATTGTAATCATGGCTCAAGTAGGAGCGTTTGTACCGGCAGAATCGGCCCGTATTTGTATGGTGGACGCAATATATACTCGTATGGGCGCCTATGACAACATGATGGCCGGCGAGTCTACTTTCCAGGTGGAGCTCAAGGAGTGCGCAAACATCATGGAAAAGGCCACCGCAAAGTCGCTTGTTCTACTAGACGAAATTGGCAGAGGAACTTCAACTACCGACGGAGTAGCAATCGCATACTCAGTCCTCGACTATATGATCAAGAAGATCCAGGCATTCACACTATTTATTACCCATTACCCCATCATTACTGAGCTTGCCGATGAGCACAAACCCAAAGTAGCCAATTGGTGTATGGAGTTCAGCCAAGAACCTGGCTCGAAGCTTATTACGTTTTTATATCGGATCGTACCTGGGGTCTCACACCGCTCATACGGCCTCAATGTTGCCCGTCTCGCTCAAGTACCTGAATCTGTTGTTGAAGTAGCTGAGCGTAAATCAAATGAGCTGGAGAGAGAAATACGACACCGCCGTCAAGAAAATCGCCTGCTAACTTTAGCGCAGAGCGTGTTGTCTGGAGATGAGCAAGCGGTCAGTGAATTAGCTAGTGAGGTGGTGAGCCCATAATTTTTAATAGCATTTTAGACGAAAACCTTGAGTGTTATTCTTTTAAAACTCTTTCAATCAAACCAGATCTTGATCAGCTCTTCAGAGACACCACTAGGAGTTAGAACCCCTAGATCGCTAATTATAGCAGTGATGTACTTGTGGGAGGTAAAGTCTACCTGTGGGAAGTGTGAAAGGTCGAGTCCAGTGTCATTTGTGGTGAATTTGAGTTCATGATCTGTGGGCAAGTCGCTAGGGCCAAGGGGGTACATGCGTACAAATTTGTGGCTCTCGGCAAGCACGTAAACGGGTTTGTTCATCATTGAAGCAAGCATTGCCACTTGACAACTGCCGATTTGGTTAATTACACCACCCGATTCTGCAACACCCTCAGCACCCAAGAATACTTTATCGACTCTCTCGATGACATAGGCAACAGCACTATCAGGAATCAGACAGACAGGAATTCCGGCATCCCTGAGCAATTTGCAAACAATCTGACCCTCGTTACATACCTGAGCCTCAGTCACATAAACAGTAAACCGGGTGAACTTCTTTGCAGCCCTCAGCAACAGCGAATTGACAGCACGGGAGTTGCCGTGGACAAGCACAACATTGTTATCAGTAATGAATTTGGAGCCGGTCTCTGCAATTTTAGTACGAGCCTCCTTGGCTCTCTCGGCGAAAAGACGGCCGTTATCCACCAGGGAGCGACGTGAGGCGTCCCAATCTTTATACTGATCGATATTGCGCAATACAAACCGCAAGAAGAGATCACATCCAGCACTCAGGCCTATCGAGTTTTTCACGGATTTTTTAAGACGCTGAGAGGCATCTTGCAGAAGTTGGATAAGCTCGCTACTGGTACGGGGCTGAACATCAGCTAGCAAGGCTACCAGCGACTGGATAGCCGCTACAGGCATAGTAATTTCGGGGTCATTCTCCAAAATCTGCGAATATATCTCCTCGATATTGATCATTATGTGTGTGTGGCTGTAGATTGTGGCAAAAGCTCTCTCTGTCTCCTCTACTCTAAGTAGGTGGGTCTGAAGTCTTCGCCACCAGGTTGCGCCACATTCACACTCTCATGCTTAAATTTGTGCGACGGTACTCTAGAAATATTGGTATTATAGCCCATATCGATGCAGGGAAAACCACCACAACCGAGCGAATGCTCTATTTCTCGGGCACCACTAATCGTCTCGGAGATGTTGATCATGGTGATACCGTCACTGATTTTTTGCCCGCAGAGCGAGAGCGAGGAATCACTATTCAGTCGGCAGCAATCTCATTTAAATGGAATGATGTGCCTATTAATTTGATCGATACTCCTGGGCACGCCGATTTTACATTTGAGGTGGTGAGATCATTACGGGTCCTAGATGGTGCAGTGACAGTTTTGGACGCAGTGGCAGGTGTTGAGGCTCAAACCGAGAAAGTTTGGTACCAGGCAGCTACACTGGGGATTCCGCGTATTATTTATGTCAACAAGATGGACCGTCCGGGTGCAGGGTTTGGCCGTACTGTTAGAGAAGTAGTGGCTAAACTTCGCACTCCAGTAGCACTTCTCAACTTGCCACTCTTTGAGGATGATACCTTCAAAGGTGTTATTGACGTTCTTAATCTCAAAAAACTTACCTGGAACGATGCAACGGGTCGCCAAGTGGATGTTCAAGATACTGATTCCCCCGATGCTATCAAGGCTCGCGAGGCTATCATTGATACCCTGGCTGATGTAGATGAAGAAATTGTCGATGCATTCATGGAACATGAGGATTACTCCAAAATACCCAATGAGCTTATAATAAGTGCCCTTCGAAGAGCCACTCTCAATAATCAAATCGTACCCGTGTTTTGTGGTGCAAGCTTCCGTAACATTGGAGTGCAACCATTGCTAGATGGTATTGTTGATTATTTACCGGAACCTAAACTCTTTGAGGGTAGTAAAAATGTGACGGCGCTAGCCTTCAAGGTCTCCCAAGATCCAATTAGGGGGCCACTCACATTTGTTCGAGTGTACTCTGGTACTCTGAAAAAGGGTTCCATGCTCTTGAATACCACACAAAAAACAAAAGAGCGTGCATCCCAAATTTTGCAGATGCAGGCCGATCAGCCAGTGGATATCCCATTGGTAAAGGCTGGTAATATTGCGGTAATTACTGGCTCTGAACATATTAAAACAGGTGATACACTTGTTGCACACGCCACCAAGAAAGATGGTGTCAACCAGTTGAGTGCAAGCGACAAGGAGCTCTCCCTGCTGCCAATCCAGGTCCCGCCCCCTGTTTTCATGTCGCGTATCAGCCCTAAAAGCGCAGGCGATAAACGCAGTATGGACCAAGCACTTTCAATTCTTTTACGTGAGGACCCTAGCCTCCAAATCACTTTTGATGAAGAGAATAACCAGTGGCTACTTGCCGGTATGGGTGAGTTACACCTGGAAATAGCCCGCGACCGTCTCATAAATGATTTGAAAGCTAATGTTGAGGTAGGTGAGATCATGATTACGCTGAAAGAAACTCTGGGAGCTCCCACTGAAACTTGTTTTGCCAGCACTACTACAGATGGTACTATTGATGTACAGGTGACTGTGGGCCCCAATAAGCAAGGGTCGATAGAGCTAAGTGATAACAACTCTGTTACTGTCACTCACAACAACCATCCTTTTATCTCACGGGAGAAAATCCTGAGAAACGCATCTGTAGGTGTTACACCGGTAGTCGCCAAGGGAGGTCAGATGGCAAGAGCAGCCCTGATGGGTCTTCACTTCGATGTGAAGATCCATGTTAGTGTGGAAACTCAGAATGCCGAGTCGATTGCGCCATTAGTTCGCCAAGCCGCCCAAGAATGTATCAATTCGATTACCCCCAGCGACTTTATAGTACTTGAGCCGTTTATGAAAGTGACGGTCAACGCCCCCCAGGATGAAGTAGGAGGGGTAATGACCGACATTTCCAATGTTCGTCGTGGCGAAATACTCGGAATGGGGCAAGTCGAGTCCACCCAACAAGACCACGTGTACCGTCAATTAGCAGACCGTACGTTTGTACCCACCGATCATACAATGTACATGTCCAAGCATGAACAGGAGCTCTCGAGGCCTACAAATGTTCATGCGATAGTCCCCTTGCGCACCATGATTGGATACCTCAACAGTCTCCGCAGTATAACCCAAGGAAGAGGTACTTTCCAAATGGCCTTTGAAAGCTATGAGCCAGTCCCTCATCAAGACATAGCCAGTATTATTTCTTAGAGGCTTACAGCAGCAATCACACCTAAATGTATATAAATTAGTTGACTTCTACTCAGCGTCTACGCCATAATTGTACTTGCCAGCGAGCCATCTGTTGAACATTTCGAGGCTCTCACGAGGCTTGTTGTACGGAACCATATGTCCCGCGTCATAAATCCTCAAGAATGTGAAACCGTCTTGGTTCTTGGTTTCACCTACTACCTCACCCTCAAAGTACCATGGGTGCAATGGCTTGCTGGCAAACTGACCCTGGCCCGACCACTCTAATTTATTCGTCCATTGTTGATTGCCCAGCCAATTACAGTTGTAGTCTTTATCTCCCAAATAAATCAAAATAGGGATCCCGTTCTCCAAAAGTGACGCCACCTGGGACTTCATACTAAACCCACGGTCACCAGCATGGATAAAGTCCTCGTAGACTGACCCCGAGCATCCCTCAAAGTTGATGGGCTCGGCACCGATCTCGTGCTTGACATGTGTTTGGTTCAGGTATTGGTCAATGTACTTTTGCTCTTTGTAGCACTGATCATAGCACTGATCGCGAACATCAAATGAGTTGCGGCCAGTGGCATAGTAGGGATCTTTCAGAGCACTGCACACTGAGTTGGCGATAACACACACCAGAGGCTCCTGCATCTCGTCACAAATTTTCGATAAATGAATGCAAGCAGGCAGTGACTCGTAGAGGTCTTCGCACTGAGTCTTGTTAATTACCGCAGGATACCCGCCCATTCCACAAGCCATTGAGATTTGTGCATCTGCTTGGTTTGTCAAGTCAGTAATACCGTTTCCAATTAGAACGCTGGTAAAGTTGAACGGGCGCTCCTCGTGCTGCAAAATCTCATAGCCAATAGCAGGGAGGTAGTGACCAGCATAGCTCTCGCCTGAAATGTGGAATGGTAAGTGAGAGTACTCTGGAAATTCAGTGAAAAACAGCTCCAAGAACGCATAAACGTCTTTGGCACCAGCTGTACTGGTCTTAACCCGTTTTTTGGAGTACGAGAATCCGACATTCACGGGCTGGTCGAGAAAGATAATGGTAGCATTGTTGTTCCAAGAGTACTTATTCAACTCTAGAGTCAGGTCCTCCTTGATCTTTGATGGCCCAAGCTCGAAAAATTGCCCAGTAGCTGAGCTGCACCCGGGACCACCATTGATCCACAACACAATGGGGTCATTCTTGGGGTCTCCGCGGCTTTCAAACATCCAAAAGAAAAAATGTTTATCCTCAGAAAGCAAATCGAGGTATCCTGACCGTTGTTTAACGTTATCGACCCCCAATTTGGAGGGGTCTCGGTATCTAATCTGATGGTCCGGATGGCTGTTCAAAGTCACTTGCTCGAGATCATTGCGCTCCTTGAATGTCAAAATTTGTTCTTTAAGGGGGTATCCAGAGGTAAGCTTGTCAAATTTCTCGGCATCAACGCTATAAAGTGCATTCCAGGCATTGGCCAAAATTTGATCTTGAACCTGACCACCTAAACGTTCAGCGGCTATTTTGTAGGGTTCATTCAATAAAGGAATCTGTGCTACTAATGCAGAAGCAAAATTTAGTAGCTTCATATATACGCCCCTTCAGAAAAGATAAGGAAACGATCTAATGTGGAAGGGGATGCTGCTTGATGCTGTAAGCTATATCTCAAACTTATAGATTCTCAACTCATAGTTGATACTTTGGCAGATGTGATCATATTTGATATTCACGTGCAGGATTTAATACTATTCTGGTGCATCATATGTGCATACCAATTGCAGCCACTTGTGTCTGGTCACACAATCATGCAATTGAGTACATGATAGCCCAGTTTAAGGAAAAACCGGGTCATTTTTTATCGGAATCAAGCAATAAGATTATTCCATGGCCCCCTGTTCATACATATGTCGTCCTATACCGCCCATGGACTTAGCCCGGGCTGACCAAACACATACTCTCAATCCATGTGCTCCTTCTTTAATGGTACTAGTGGCCATCGAGTCTATTACTGGCCTCCACATGCTCGTCCTTACACTACGATTCTGTCACCACTGGAGAAACTCCGGAAATTATTGCCTGAATACGGCATTGGTGCCTATATCGTACTCACCCAAGATGCTCATGATAGCGAGTATGTCGCTGGGGCAGACACTCGCAGAGCCTTCATTTCAGGTTTCACTGGGTCCGCAGGTACGGCAATCATAGGTACTGAGTTTGCTGAACTAAGTACTGATGGTCGCTACTACTTGCAGGCTGAAGAGCAGCTGGGACCCGAGTGGACTCTCCGCAAAGAAGGAGTCGATAAGACCTGGGTTGATGCACTTGCAGAAAAGGCAAACAATGAAAGATTTAATATTGGTGTGGATCCCACTCTCATAAGTTATTCGTGGGTCACCCTTTTGGAGAGTAAACTGCAAAAGGGGGTCAGGCTGGTGCCAATTGCGAAAAATCTCGTAGACCAAGTGTGGCCCAAGAAGCCAGCAGAGCCTAATAGCAAAGTTTTTGAGCTTAGTTACGCTCTTACGGGCGAGGCTAGGGAGTCCAAAATCCAGCGACTTCGTGCCGAGCTTGAAAAGCGCGACGCTACTGCCATTGTCATCTCAGCTCTTGATGAAGTCGCTTGGCTGTTCAACTTGCGTGGTAGTGATATCCAGTTCAATCCGGTATTCAAATCTTACGCAATTGTTACTGCAACCACTACTTGTTTATATATTGATGCTCGCAAACTTGAGGGCATTGACCTTCAAGATGTTAATATCAAGCCATATACTTCTGTGCTAGACGATATCCATGCTTGTGAGAAAATTTGGATACCCAAAGGTGGCTCTTGGGCCCTGGTTGAAGCAGCTGGGTCTACACCATTAATAGGCGAAGTCTCACCAGTAGCCAATTTCAAGGCAATTAAAACAAAGCAAGAGATTCAGGGAGCCAGGGATGCTCAATTGAAGTGTGGACTGTCATTTGTGCGCCTGTTTAATTGGCTTGAGCACAACATTGACCATCAGAGTGTTACAGAATATGACGCTGCGCAGAAACTCCTGACTATTCGCGAGCAGCTTCCAGACTTTATGGGTCTCTCCTATGAGTCAATATCCAGTATGGGCGCCAATGCTGCTATTATTCACTACGCACCCCCTCCCGACTCCAAGTTCTTTATCTCTAGAGATGAACCATACTTACTCGATGCTGGATGCCAGTTCTTGCATGGAACAACCGACACAACTCGTACTGTTCATTTTGGCACCCCCAACCGAGAAGTGATGAGAGCTTATACGCTTGTTTTAAAGGGACACATTGCGCTCTCAATGGCAGTGTTCCCTGCAGGTACAACAGGCGGCACATTAGATGTGCTTGCTCGCCAGCATTTATGGCAATTCGGTCTCAATTACCGTCATGGGACAGGCCATGGTGTAGGGGCATTCCTCAATGTCCACGAGGCACCGCCTGGGTTTGGTCGGGCTGGCTACGATAATTTCCCATTCAGCGAGGGTGTAATCACCTCTAATGAGCCAGGATGCTATTTTGATGGTAAATTCGGTGTTCGCGTCGAAAGCATGCTCGTGGCTCAAAAGGCAAAGACACCATACAAGTTTGATGGGGTTCAGTACTATGAGTTTGAGTATATTACAGTGGTCCCATTGGCTCTCAATATGATTGATAAGTCTCTCTTGACTGTAGACGAGATTAAATGGATCAATGCATACGGCAAATATGTGCACAGGACTCTGGCTCCTCACTTGAATGAGCAAGAGAACGTGTGGTTATCGAAGAATACGCGCCCAATTTAGGGTCTTTATAGGGTTAATACTTATAACAAGGATTGGTAGCTAAAGTGGCTTAGAGTGTAGGCCTGCGTAACCCGCTCTTTCTCGAGAAATCTAAAGAAGAGCAAAAATGAAAAATCTGTTAGGAAAACAATAACGACACCTGAGAGATTCGAACTCTCGCGGGCAAAGCCCAACGCCTTAGCAGGGCGTCGCCTTAACCACTCGGCCAAAGTGCCTTGACTCTTAACCCAGTTGTTTTTGTTTATATTATTCCGAATTTTGATCACGTGACCGCGCATCTTTACTGTGAATAATGGCTTTTACGGCTTTTAATTCTATATTTTGGTCTGCACTTATGTTTCTGAGCTAATTTTCTTTACTCAAAGTGCTTTTGTGCACTTGCTGTGTTTCTTCAACACTTGATTTAATAGCCTTGCAGCTAGGGAATTATCCGATACAGGTACAAAATAATTCTGCAGAAGTCTCGTATTATACTTGCTTGCCTAGTACATGGCGAAAGACCCTTCCTTTGGGAGCTTGGTGGTGATGTGAACGGTTTGACCTCGTGAAAGAAAAACGTGTGAGTGTTTCTATGACCTCTTAAGGATATACACTCTTTTTGCAACATCTTCAAGTTTATAGAGGCTATCATACTATTCAGGATGTATTTTTTTTAAAAAGTTCTTGTTGGAACATGTGCACGTAAATCAGCTTGTTCAAGTGTGTACTCCCATTAGGACAAAATTTGCAGCACATTGTTTCAAGGTTCTATACACAAGCACAAAATTGGGGTGAAGCCCATTCCCATTGGATTTTACTTAGATCAAGAGCCCCGAGAGATGCATCTTAGAGCTATTTCTGGTTGAATCGATTCATGAGCCGCTGTGGGATTTTTCAAATCATCATCCCTTTCTCAAACTCATGGCTTTACAGTTCGAGGAAACGGATTGTAGCTCTGCCGAATTACCTCTGACACACTCTTTTGATGCCCACACCCCTTCATCCCCCACCCCACATTACGCTTACACTCTTGTATGCTCTTGAAAGCGGTCCCATCAATTCCTCAAGATGAGTGCCACATGAAAAACGCACAAGGGCCATATGTCGCAATTCGCAGTGAGCCCTCGTACTTGCCAGCGATTCCTTGGACTCTCTACCGAGCAGTTAGTGACCCCGCATTAGACGCCAGTGTAGTACTGGTCAAGAACCCTCTTGGTGATATACCGATTCAGGCCAAGTACCTGCAGCCCAAAGAAATTAACCATGTTGTTCTAAGTGCACCAGCACCTATTTATGAGGAGCTGAATAGCACAAAGGCTGATATCGCCAACCGGTTGCCTCACCTCATAAAGTCGGGGGCTTTTCTCGAGAACTTAAGGTGCAGGGTCAAAGCCTGTGAGCCCTTTGACCAGGGAATTCTATCAAGAGATGTGGCTGTCTCTGTTTTGTGTGAACCCATGAGTGGTAATGGCAGTGGCAGTGAAACGGGCAATGAGATCGAGGATGAGCTGGAAATCGAAGAGTTCTTGCAACCAAAAGAGAAAAAACTGATATCATCACTCCAAATCCTTGCTCAGCCCATACCGTTTGCCAGTATTCAGCCCCGACCAGCACCCACTGAAGACCTTGAGAATGCCGTGTTTTTGAGAGTCGATCAGGTGGCACGGCTTGGTGTTTTCAGTGGTGATCTGATAACTATTAAATCTGGCACTAGGTCACGGGTTGTACGACTCTATGCCTACCCTGAGCCAAATACAGTCTCTCAAGATTTGTTTGTGCCACCACTGCTTGCGCATAACTTTGGAATGCCCGAGTCAGTAGAGCTTCTGCCCGAGGCTTGTCCACTTCTGGTGGCCAAGGACGTCACTATAAGTCGCGTGGCATCAGCAATCTCGACCGATCGCACCTACCAACAAGCGTTCTTGTCGGGGCTAAGATCATACTTCGAATTGCACCATCGTGTTGTCAAGAATAATGACATTATCGGTGTTCCCATCGATACGCTGCTCGCTGCTACATGTAGTGAAGAGGACTTGAGCCTTACCGGCAAACCTGATGTAGTGGTGTGGTTCCAAGTTAGCCTCTCTGATGGAGAAAAAGATGACAAGCAATTTATTATCAACCACAGTAATACTCGGATGGTTCAATCGGGTACTACAAGTGAATCAGCCCCGCCTGCTTCACTGGGCTGGCACCGTTACTATAATGTACCTTCCTTGCCCCCCTTGCTCAGCTATGGTCCCGAGAACTTCAAATATGCTACAAAACTTTACAAGCTACTCAAAGCGTCGCTATACACAAGTCTCAACACCACAATTTTAATGACCAGCAGTAAACGCGGCGCGGGTAAAAGTACCGTACTCAGCGCGATGGCTGCGGAGCTCGGGATTCACGAAATGGCTGTAGACTGTTTTGAAATTATTGGCGATTCAGACGCAAAAACCATTGGTACCCTCAAGGCCCGGTTTGAGCGTGCAAACTCTATGCGCCCCTGCTTGGTAACTTTGCGCCATATTGACGCCATTGCCAAAAAAAACGATCAAGATGGGCGCGATCCTAATATTTTGGCATCTTTAAATGATGTTTTGGACCAGTATATGACCTCCAAAGTGATCTTGGCCGCTACCACCAGTGATTCGGATAAACTCACCGACTCAGTCCGCAATAAGTTCAAATTTGAGGTTGATGTGACTGTTCCGAGCGAGAAAGAGCGCAAGTGTATTCTGAGGCACTTGACTGGTCAGTTACTCGAAGATAAGCAGCTGTTGAGCAACAAACTACTTGATGGGTACGCGCTTCAGGGTAACATCTCACTTGATGCACTGGCGCTCCAAAGTGCTGGACTTACCCCGCCCGACTTGCAAAGTATTATACGTGTTGCGCGTCAGCAGGCAAATTTGCGTGTGGGTGGTGAGGAAGCCGCTATCATCTGCCAACGAGGCGTTATCAAGATCACTATTCAGGACATTGAGCAAGCCATTGCTGATGCTCGCGCCAAGTACAGTGACTCGATTGGTGCCCCCAAGATCCCAAATGTAGGCTGGAAAGATGTAGGTGGTCTCGATGGCGTCAAGGGCGAAATCATGGATACTATTGAGATGCCTCTCAAGTACCCTCATTTATTTGCATCTGGTGTCAAGAAGCGTAGTGGTATTTTATTTTACGGCCCTCCTGGTACCGGTAAAACACTGATGGCCAAAGCCATTGCCACCTCCTTTAGCCTCAATTTCTTTAGTGTCAAGGGACCCGAGCTATTGAACATGTATATTGGTGAATCTGAGGCCAATGTCCGGCGTGTTTTTCAAAAGGCTCGCGACGCTAAACCTTGCGTCGTGTTTTTCGATGAGCTCGATTCAGTGGCCCCCAAGCGTGGCAATCAGGGTGATTCTGGTGGTGTTATGGATCGCATCGTTTCCCAACTACTGGCCGAGCTCGACGGAATGAGTGAGGGTGCTGATGGCGTTTTTGTAATTGGTGCCACTAATCGTCCTGATCTGCTCGATGAAGCTCTTTTGCGTCCTGGACGCTTTGACAAATTGCTCTATTTGGGAGTGTCAGATACTCATGATAAGCAGCGTACAATTTTAGAAGCGCTGACGCGTAAGTTCGACCTGGACCCTAAAGTGGACCTGGCCTCAGTGGCTGCTAAATGCCCCTTCACATTCACTGGTGCAGACTTTTATGCCATGTCAAGTGACGCAATGCTCAATGCAATGACAAGAACTGCTGGTGAGGTCGATACAAAGATCGCAGAGTATAATGGAGCGCTTGAGGCGGCCGGCAAGCCACCCATCGCGATCCGGTCTTGGTTTGAACATATCGCCACAGAAAATGATGCACACGTTCGCGTGTCCGAAGCTGATTTTGCTAAAGCACTCAATGAGCTTGTGCCTAGTGTAAGTGCTGATGAGCTCGCTCATTATATGCGCATCCGGAACTCTTTTGAGGGAAGCAAGACCGAGGCAAAAGTAAAAGAGTAATGTTATGCTGTACATATATAGAGAGAGCTAGCTACAACTTTGCTGTACTAGAATGAGGAGTCGAGTACATGATCTCCGTATGCCCTCCTTTAGTAAAACTACTCAAACTACTTTTTTAAGAGATATGTAAATAATCTAGATAAAGAGTGAGAAAGCGTATCCTAATTGGGGTGCGGTAGAAGGCCTGGGCCCTGGCCCTCACCAAATAGAGCCTATCTGTAGCAACTCAGTGGTTGACCACGGAATTCAAGTAGTGCGTTTTGTATGCATCAAACACAGATCCTGAAATCGTGCACTTTCTCAAGGCTATTCCATAATTCAGATCTTTCTGCTGCTCAACATAGGATGTTTGACAGCACAGGCAAAGATGACCAGGGTTTCAATTACACGCCTGAGCTACTTATTAAAACAAGCTAAACATTCCTCATAATTCAAAATCCGATGTTATTACGCCCGGTGATTGCCGGCCCTTGCA
>JAKTWO010000076.1:0-20852 GCA_030582055.1 Wickerhamiella lipophila | reverse complement strand
CATCAGCTCACACTAGGGTCTTCCCAGTAGACCTACCCGTGCAGGAGAGATGATATAGTATGCATATTTGGTCAGAATACGACCAAAAGCCAATGCTCGCCCGGAGGAGAGCACCCGTGCCATTGTCTGTGGCAGGTAGTCATGAAGTGATACTATGGGGGGAACCGCGCCCGTCATAGAGGAAGATGTTGGAAATCGAGTCGAGGTACCGATATAGAGGGGGAAACAACAGGATGGAAACACAAGATTGCTTTGCTGGATTCCCCAGATAATTGTAGTCACAAACCAAATACAGCATAGCCGTAACATTTTTGGCGTGAAAACATCTGAAAGGAAGCAAAGCGGGGTGGGGGTGATTAGCAGCTCATTGAGCAAGTTTAATTGGAAAGGGATCCTACAGAGAGCAGAGAAACCCAAGCCAGCTTGAACAGGAGGTGGCAATCGGAAATTTGGATTGAAAACCCAAACACAGTACTGGAGCTGGAGCTAGTGAAGCAAGAGAGTCTTGTCGGAAAGGTAGCCTTTACCTGGCGCATAGTATCGAGGAGCTTATGAGGCTCTACTATACCGTGTACCAAATGGCAGCCGACGATCGTCCCTTGGAATCAGGGAGCCTTGGAGCTTGCAGTAGAGAGGAGTGTTTGAGTGATGAAGAAAAATATGAGGTGTGGCCCTCCTTATATACTTTTCAGGGCACTTGGGACCTTCCTTGTTAGTTCCCCTAATGCCTTCCGCATACGCACGGTTCAAATTTCGCTCTTCCCCGAATGGGAAGGAGACTGCATGTGGCTGCACGTACCTGCATGTATCTGCAGGAGACGGCTTGCGATCCAAAGTACTAGACAGAATCAGAATAGTGCATAACAAAGAGCGTATCCATGCAAAGCTCTCGGCATCCCTTAAAATAACATACCATGTGTAACTACACTATCTACATAACCCCAAAACTAAACTCTCAAGCGCTCGAATTCAGCAAGAACATCCTGCAAACTCTTGATCTCGGACTCGAGAGTCTCGAGACGCTTGGAATTTCCCTCGCGAACACTCTCCTTGACCTTGGACTCATAGTCAGGAACACCCATCTGTTTGACAAGAGATGCCTTGGAGGATTCCACTTTCTGGATTTTGGTCTGCGCCTTTTGAATCTCTTGGTCGAAATCAACGTGGCCCTTGACGACCACAAATACTTTGCATTCAGTATCAACGACGCCAACAACGGATCCCTCGGGAGTCTCCACCTCCTCAGTGATTTCAATCTCGGCAGCGGGCTTGACAAGCGACAAAATTGACTGTTTCTGGGAGTTGATGACCTTGGTGGCATTGCCAGTAGCGCTGATAATCATCTTGCCGCCCTTGAGAATATTGTAGTTGGCAAACAGGGACCGGGCTTTGGCAACTACTTCTAAAACAAGTGCATAATCCTTCTCGGCCTGCTCATCGAAAGCCTGCAATGAAGGGTACGCAGCCTCAGCAATACTGCGGGTTTTGTCGCCTTCACGCTTGGGCAACCGCTGGTACATTTCCTCAGTAATAAAGGGCATGAACGGGTGAATGAGTTTGTGAGCCTCCTCAATACAGGTGAAAAGAGTGTCTTGGGCGCTCTTTTTCTCTTCGGGGGTACCCTCGGTGATGAGGAACTTGCTGTTTTCAATGTAAACGTCGCACATCTCATAAAGCCAAAAGTTGTAGCAAGCAGTAGTGGCCTCGAGGAAATTACGATTCTCAAGATGCTGCGCGGTATTTTTGGCGGCATTGCTGAGTTTAGCCAAAATCCATCTCTCAACAAGTGTCTCTTTGCCGGTAGGTTTGGAGCTAGCGGGGGGTACATAATCTTCACCCAAACGCATCAAAACAAATTTGGTAGCCTGGTAAATCTTGTTGCAGAACTTACGATAACCTTCTACGCGGTAAATGTCGAGGTTGATGTCACGACCACCGGTGGTATAGGCACAGAGAGCAAAGCGCAAAGCGTCAGTACCACACTGAGGAACACCATTAGGGAAGCTGAGCTTCTGGCCCTGTTCAGCCTTGGCGATTTCTTTAGGATCCAAGTTGCCCATACGCAGCTTGTCGTGGAGCGATTGCAGGGGGGTACCGAAAATAACATCAAGAGGGTCAACGACGTTGCCCAAACTCTTGGACATTTTACGGCCTTGAGCATCGCGCACCAGCGAATGGCAGAAAACTTCCGAGAAGGGTGCTTTGCCGGTGAACTTGATACCCAACATGATCATACGAGCAACCCAGAAAAAGAGAATATCCCAGCCGGTTTCCAGCAGGTCTTGAGGGAAGAACTGTTCAAAATCCTTGGAACTGGTGCTGGGCCATTCAAGAGTAGACAGGGGCCACAAACCGGAACTGAACCACGTGTCCAGGACATCCTCATCCTGCTCCAGGGTAAACGTTTTACCAGGATACTTGGCAGCAGCCTTGGTCTGAGCCTCTTCAAGTGTACGACCAGCAACATAGCTCTCGGTTACAGTGGGGTCGGGAGTACCTTCACCTTCCAAGTGAACCAAGTAAACAGGGCAGCGATGACCCCACCAGAGCTGACGCGAGATACACCAGTCCTGGATATTGTTGAGCCAATGGAAAAATTCAGACTCGGAAGAGCGAGGAGTGATGGTGACTTCACCACTCTTGACTGCAGCCAATGCCGCCTCAGCCAGTGGTTTCTGGTTGATCCACCATTGAGGTTTCATGAGTGGTTCGATAACATCGCCACTCTTTTCGCAGACAGGGATAGTCATGGGGTTATCGTTTTGCTCGATAAACAATCCCTTGGCCTTGAGGTCCTCAATGACTTTGACACGCGCATCGAACCGCTTCAAGCCAGCATACTCGGGACCAGCATTCTCATTGAGAGTACCATCATCGTTGAGAATATTGATTATTTGGAGGTCATTACGTTTGCCGCATTCATAATCATTAGGGTCATGGGCGGGAGTGATCTTGACAGCACCGGTACCAAACTCCATATCAACTGCTACATCATCCAGCACAATGGGGATCTGGCGATCAAGGAACGGGTGCTGCAATCTGGCGCCATGCAAATGTCTGTAACGTTCGTCCTGCGGGTGGACAGCAACAGCGGAATCACCGAAAAGGGTCTCGGGACGAGTAGTGGCCACAATGACTTTTTCATCAGTGCCAACAACAGGGTAAGCAAACGAGGTAATGACACCGAATTCAACGGGCTTCTCGTAACCAGGGACCTTGACTTGAGTACGTCCAGGAATCTCCTTGTTGACAAGCTCCAAGTTGGACAAAGTGGTGTTGAGGTGAACACACCAGTTTACGAGACGTTTGGCGCGGTAAAGGGTTCCGTCCTCAAAAAGACGAACAAACGCTTCATTGACAGCAGTGGTACGAGTCTCGTCGAGGGTGAAAGCTTCACGACTCCAAGAGAACGAAGCGCCCATTGCCTCAAACTGGCCACGGATCCGCTCATGGTAGTCTTCTTTCCACTTCCAGACCAGCTTGATGAACTCTTCACGGCCCAAGTCGTGACGAGTCTTTTTCTCGGTGTTCCAGAGCATCTTCTCTACAACGCTCTGGGTGGAAATTCCCGCGTGATCAAACCCGGGGATGAAGAGTGTGGTTTTCCCCTGCATGCGGTAGTAACGGGCCAATGAATCCTGGATAGCCACAGTCAGGGCATGACCAATGTGGAGGGCACCAGTGACATTGGGAGGGGGAGCAGGGATACTGAACTTGCCGGGAGCAAGGATCTTGCCCTCTCCATCGAACTTGGGCTCAAAGATTCCTTCTTTTTTCCACCAGGCATACCAACTGCTCTCAACACTCTGAGGGTTGTAAGCCTTGAGGCTAGGGTCGTCAAGGCTGACGAGAATCTTCTTCTCGCCGGGTTTGGTTTCATCCTTGAAATCAGGAACCACTTCTACCTCCTTTTTGGGCTTGGGGGTAGCGGATGCGGGCTTGGGCTTAGCCTGCTTGGCGGCCTGCTTGGCCTGAAATTTCGCTAGTTTCTCGGCTTTCTTGCGCTCATTCTCCAGCTGTTTGGGAGTTTTGGGGCCGGGATTGGTTGCCTCACTCATTAATCTTGTAGTGCGAAAGAGAACTCGACGAAAAATTTGTGACTAATTGAAAGAGTCAGGGTAGAGGGGAATCGATAGAGGGAAATAGGGTGGAGCTGAGGGAGGCCGATGAAATGAGTGCTGCAGTAGCTACCAAGGATGATGGCAATCTCGCCTCACTCGGGGTGCTATACTTTCTCAAGACTCTACTGGATACTATGCTCGACACCGGTGAGAATGTCTCGGATATTATTATGTAAAATATATGTTTTGGTTTAATTGTTTCAGAGACACTCCTCACTCCATACATATCTGGCAGTTGTCCTTTTTAGCCCGTCAGTAGCCCTCGCCATGGTAACCCAAATTGGTACACCTGCAGAGTGTGCAGGGAACGCACAGGATACATAAGTGGTCTGACTGTCTCATATGACTCTTTGATTTGTGTAGTATAAGGTTTAAAAGCCCAGTTTGGAATGGGTATGTAGGTCTTAGACACCGAGCTGGTGATGGAGGTCACAAGACGGATACGGGCTACCAGGAGAGCCGTATCCACTAATGTATCCCTTAGTATATATACAAATATATAGTATATTTACCACTACAGGTACTAGGTATATTCTTTGCCTCTTGGTGCGAATACCTTTCGTCAGACCTTGTTAAAACACCCCTGTGAAAGTCTCGGCCAAGAGTACACGTCTGCCTTACACCACCCATAGAGGATTTTCACTAAGCCCGCTCTACTTTGCCCGCTCTACTGTACCCGCTCTCGGCATTGTTGTACTATTACTGTCACGCCATAATAGCACATGTACTTGCAAATGTTGTACGCGAGTATAATAGAGCGCGCCCGCCCTATTAATTCCTCATTGCTATAATCATGCGCCATCAGCTTTGCTACTTTGTTGCTCTGGCTAACGCCCAATCTCCTCCTGACTATGCTGTTCTCACAGGACCTGGTCCTCAAGGCCAGGAGCAGCCTATTGATGCTACCGCCAACCAGCCCCCTGATGAGCGCGCTAATCAAATCTCTTCTATAAACGATGCCCAAGTTGAGTCTCAGCATCAGCCTGAGGAAGGCAAGTCGGCTGAAACGGTACCTCAGCCTGCTGCCCCGATCAATGCTGATACCGATAATCCCAATACCGATCCAATTATAGAGCAGCCTGTGCATAACCCTGCTGCCCCGATTTCTGATACTGCTGCTAATACTACCAACTGGGAGACAACCCCTGAAACTCGTGCTGTAGAGGATCCCGTTAAAGAAGCTTTAGATGCTAAGCTAGTCAGTGTTGCGCCGGTTGCGACACAAAGCGCTGCTGATATTCAAGCTCCTGGTGATTCAAGAGCTATCTCTGAGGAGCATGCCCCGTCGCCCTCTAATATGGCTCCTGCTGCTAATAAAGACGCGCCTCCCGCTGCTTCCGGTTATAGCTGCTCTGGATATGGATATTCCCCTCCTCCTGGATCCTTCACTACTCCTCCCTTTTGGTATGTTCCGCCTCCCAACATTGGATATGGCCCCTTTGGTCCTTACTCTAATCAAGTACAGGAAACCAAACAAAACTCCGATCTCCAAAACCCTTCAGCCCAGTCTGATATATTTGCCCAGCAACCTGCTCCTGCTCAAGGCCAAGGTCAAGGCCAGCGTCCCCAACAGCCCGCACCCGCTTCTGGTCAAGGCCAGCATCCTCAGCAGTATGGGCCTCAGTTCCCTTTCCCTCCCCTTGGTGGCGGCCAGCATCCTTACCCCCAAGGTGCACCCAATCAGCAAGGAGATCAAATTGGCCGAATTCCCGGCGCGGGTGGGTTCCCCCAGTTTCCTCAGGGTGGTTTCCCTCTAGCTGGTGGTCTTCACGGTGGACTCATTCCTGAACTCAGCGGTGGCAAGGGTCAGGGTGAGCTTGGTGGTATTCTTGGTGGTCATAATAATGGAGGAGGTGCCTCTGTTCCATATAGTCCTGGCGCTGCGCGTGGTGAGTTCCCTGGAGAGTTCGCCGGAGGCCTCAATGGATTCAATAGTGGATTCCCTGCTGGTGTTGGCGGTATCCAGGGAGCTCCTGCTGGGCTGCCTGGTGCCGTTGGAGGCCCTCAGAATGCCGAGCTTGCTCCTGAAGAGTTGTTTAATGACATGATGCCTACCCATGTTCCTCTTGCGCACGCTGTAGACCATGGTTCAAAGGCTCTAGACGGTAGTGTTCCTCTTCAGTACGCCCAAGAGCCAATAGAGTATCAAGAGCCTCCAGTGGCTACGCCTCTTTTGCTCGATGATGAGAGAGGCCTTGATAACGCCGCTAAGAATCGGTATGAGATCCAAGGTGATGGATTCCTTACTTATGATTGGAGTAACGAGTACTGGAGCATTACCGTCAACGGTACCAGTACTGGTGTAGCCTTGTCCAACGGTGCCACCACCATGAGCCTCGGAAGTCTCATGTGGATGTTAATTATGAATCTAGTTTAGAGTCAGCTAATCACACTTGTATGTCTATGTGCGGAATCGGGTTATGATGGAATACGAATATATGATGCGGAACAGAGGTTCCCAGATGGTACAAGCTCATACGCGAGCGATGAATAAATAATAACGTTCAGGGACGCTCGACGTTCAAGGAGTGCTTGAGGGTGTAGGAAGCGACTGCACCTTTGTTTTCACTCGTTTCACTACATCCAGAATGGCAGTCGTGGCAGGAGAGTCTGGGTACGTTTCAAAGAAATTCTCGCCGCTATCGCTGCACTTGCCAATACGAGGATCAAGGGGAACGCTACCCAAGAACGGAATGTTCATTTCTGCTGCGAGAGCTTTGCCACCACCGGTAGTGGGTACAAAAATGTCTGATTGGCCCTGGCAGTTGGGGCAGACAAACCCAGCCATATTCTCGACGAGGCCCAGGACATTGATTCCGGCTTTTCGGCAGAAATCGATTTCTTTGCGGACATCCAGCAACGCTACTTCCTGCGGCGTGGTAACAATGACCGCACCATCAAGGCCGGTAGGGGACATAAACTGGTTGATGGAGAGGTGCTCGTCACTGGTTCCTGGTGGGGTATCCACAATCATGTAATCGACGCAGTCTCCCCAGTCAACCCCCTTGAGGAACTGTTTGATGAGGCCGGTCTTTTTATTGCCTCTCCAAATCACTGCATCGTCGGTATCGGGCAGCATAAACGCAATACTCATGATAGCGAGGTTATCCTCGACATAAACAGGTGTCCATCCAGACGCTGAAGCATGGATACGCTCGCCGTCGGCTCCCACAATCCGGGCAAGTGAAGGGCCACAGAAATCCAGGTCCATGAGCGCTACTTCGTCGTCAGGGTTATGGGCAAAAGCCCATCCAAAGAGGGCAGTGAACGTCGATTTCCCTACACCTCCTTTGCCACTGAGGACCAAAATTTTGTGTTGCACGGGCTTAAGCGCCTCCACGATAAGCGGAATATCGGGATCAGGACCCTTTGGAGCACTGGCACAGATCTCCTGGTTGGGGCACCCGGCACATGCATCGTCCAACCCAGCACGTTCGCTCTCAGTACCAGGGCAATGCTCAGGAGGGGGTTCCATTGACATTCTAAGTAGCCAAAAGTGGGTTGTAAGAGGTTTAAAGAGGTAAAGGAGAGCTGGATGGGGTATTCTTCTAGAGCCCAGGCGGGGTCTTTGAAGGGGTGTTTAGCTAGGGTCAAGCTAGTGGTTGACTTTTTAGCGTTTTCCCTTGAACTTTTTCTCTATAACTTTCTTCCTTGCACAACCCGCCCAACCATGATCAAATGCCCTCATTTCCCTGATGCTCAAGTGAGTGTTCGAACCGCTTGTTGCCGCAAGTTCTATGACTGCCCCGAATGCCACAATACAAACGAGACCCATCCTTTGCGTAAGACACTGGATTTGGCGCTCGTGTGCAAGAAATGCAAAAAGGCTTTCCGCAAGGATCTTCGCGATTTCGACGCCGAGGCCGATAGTTTCTGTCCTTACTGTGATAACCAGTTTGTGCTGGAACAGAGCGCCAAAGTGCCTGAAATCGTTGCTGCTCCCAAGTACGAGCACCTCGATGCGCGTATGATTCGTGATGGTGATGTTGACGATACTGATTTTGGGTTTGATAGTCGGACCCGGTTAGGTTGAGTGGGTGTGGAGTGTGGGTCTCTTGGAGTGTGGGTCTCTTGGAGTGTGGGTCCCTTGGAGCCAATAAGGCCCTGGCTCTTCAATCACTGTATCCCAATTATGACTATTCAATGCTCAATGCCAGGCTCAAATCCAGGCTCAAGCATTTCTAGCGATCAAAATTAGTGCCCTGCACAGCCCGTGACAGCTGATCAGTCGTCACCCTATTTAAATACACCCACCATGTGCTCCCGATAAAGTACGCTTCCCTGGAGTCTTGATATCCCCATATTCAATAAATTTCAACTAATATATACACACCTTAGACGCTGAGATATCTAGAGCAGTGCAGGAACCTCCAGACTGCTCGAGCTATCAGAATCACATGAATAGCATGCGTGGATTCCCTTTAAAAATCTATGTTTAGAATTGCTTTTTCGGGTCTTTTCGTTTCTAACAGTAGCTGTAACAGTAGTTGGGCAACACCCCTGACCACCCAACCTCATGTCAGAATCGACGCGTAGCACGCCCGGTCCGACGGCACAGGAGCTTATTGATGCCAGAGCAAACTATTTTGTAGAAACACAAAAGGAAAAGCTCGCGCAGGAAGACCTGGTTGCGACCAAGAAGCGGTTCAAGTACCTGATTGGCCTTACTGATATCTTCAGGCATTTCATCAATGCTCGCGCCGAAAAAGACCCAAGCTTCAAGGCGTTGCTCGACGAATTATCGCTGGAGGCGCCCGCAGAGCCGCAAACGGGCGATCACCGTCATCGCAAGACCGAAAAGCAGGAGGACGTGGAGCTCCTCGAGGCAGCCGAGGACGAGAGCGCTGCCACTGTGTTCACCGAGAGCCCCGGGTATATCGAGGGCAAAATGCGCGACTACCAGGTCCAGGGCCTTAACTGGATGATCGCCCTCTACGAAAACAACATCTCGGGTATCCTGGCCGACGAGATGGGGCTGGGGAAAACCCTCCAAACCGTCGGTTTCCTCGGGTACTTGCGGTACTTTAAGGGCATCCCCGGACCCCACCTGGTGCTAGTTCCCAAGTCTACTCTCGACAATTGGCGCCGCGAGTTTGCAAAGTGGACCCCCGAGGTGTCTACTGTGGTGGTGCGCGGCGACAAGGATGAGCGTAACGCCATCATCAAGGATCGGATGCTTTCGGGCGATTTCGATGTGTGCATCACCTCATACGAGATGGTCATGCGTGAAAAGAACCAGTTTAGAAAGTTTGCCTGGCAGTACATTGTAATCGACGAGGCTCACCGCATCAAAAACGAGGAATCCCAGCTCTCCCAGATTATCCGGATGTTTACCACCCGCAACAGACTGCTGGTTACGGGAACACCTTTGCAAAATAATTTGCACGAACTCTGGGCGCTCCTCAACTACATTTTGCCCGATATCTTTGCCGATAAAGAGACCTTTGATGAGTGGTTTGAGACCCAGGGCGAGGACCAAGACCAGGTCGTCAAGAAACTGCACAAGGTACTGCGGCCATTTTTGCTTCGCCGTGTCAAAGCCGATGTCGAACACTCGCTGCTCCCCAAAAAGGAGATCAATCTCTATGTCGGTATGAGCGAGATGCAGCGTAAATGGTACCAAAAGATCCTTGAACGTGATATTGCTGCTGTGAATGGTAGCGTGAGCAAGGGCGAGAAATCGCGGCTGCTGAATATTGTGATGCAGTTGCGTAAAGCCAGTAACCACCCGTACCTCTTTGATGGCGCTGAGCCTGGTCCTCCCTATACCACTGATGAGCACTTGGTGGATAATTGCGGTAAACTAATGGTTCTCGACCAGCTGCTCAAGAAATGCGACGCACAAGGTTCCCGTGTACTGATCTTTTCGCAAATGAGCCGCTTATTGGATATCCTCGAGGATTACTGCTACCTCAGAGGCCACAAGTACTGCCGCATCGATGGATCCACAGACCACGAAGTACGCGTGAATATGATTGATGAGTTCAACAAGCCGGGCTCCGAGAAATTCATCTTTTTACTGACTACCCGTGCCGGTGGTCTAGGTATCAACCTTGTTACTGCTGATACGGTTGTTATTTATGATTCTGATTGGAACCCCCAGGCCGATCTCCAGGCTATGGACCGTGCGCATCGTATTGGTCAAACCAAACAAGTCTATGTTTACCGGTTTGTGACTGAAAACTCAATTGAAGAAAAAGTCGTGGAGCGGGCTGCCAAAAAGTTGCGTCTCGACCAGTTGGTTATCCAGCAGGGCCGGAACGCCGAGACCAAAAAGGCTAATGCTCAAGCCAATAAGGATGATCTCGTCAATATGATCCAGCATGGTGCACAGGATATCATGGATAAAACCAACAAATCCATCTCTGCCCAAGACGGGTTCAATATCGATGACCTGCTAGAAAGGGGCGAGGAGCGTACCCAAGCCCTCAACCAGCGCTACGAGACATTGGGGCTTGACGACCTGTCGAGGTTTGATGGGCAGATTGATAGCTACGAGTGGAATGGCAACAATTTCAAATCAAAGCCCAAAAAGTTCAAGCCCATGGCTATCACGATGGCTAAACGCGAACGCCGGTCAGACTACTCGGTTGAAAAGTACTACAAATCGGTGATGAAGTCAAACAGCCATGACCGGGCCCCCAAAGCACCCAAACCCCCCAAACAAATCAATCTCCAAGACCACCAGTTTTGGCCACAGCGTCTCTACGATTTACAGGACCGCGAAACGTACTGGTTCCGCAAGCAGATTGGTTACAAGGTCCCCCTTGCTGAGGGCTCCAAAGCTGACTTGGAACAACGCGAACTCGATCAACAACTCGAGCAGTACGAGATTGCCCACGCGGAGCCACTGACTGCCGACGAGGAGCGCGAGAAAAAGGACTTGGCATACCGCGGGTTCTCTAACTGGAGCCGCCGTGAGTTTACCAGTTTTATTAATTTGATGGCCACCCTGGGCCGTGATAACCTCACAGAAATCGCCGCAAACCTGCCAGAGAAAACGCTCCAGGAGGTGGAAATCTACCACGAAGTGTTTTGGCGCCGGTACACGGAGATTGACTTGTTTGAGCGGTACAAGACACTGGTGGAGGCCGGGCAGGAGAAAACCGAGCGTCTTCGTGTCCAGCGTGATTTAATCAAGCGCAAGGTGGAAACGTACAATGCTCCTCTCCAGCAGCTGGTGCTTGACTTGCCGGCCTCCAACGTGGGTCGCCGTACCTACTCCGAGGAGGAAGACCGGTTTTTGGTGGTTATGCTTTACCAGATCGGTGTGGATGCCCCCAATCTCTATGAGCAGATCCGTGAAGCTATCCGCGAGTCTCCTTTGTTTAGATTCGATTGGTACTTTTTGAGCCGCACACCACAAGAATTGGCTCGTCGATGTCAAACACTGGTGGGCAGTATCACCCGCGAGTACGAAAACAAGAGGCTCAAGACTGAATAGATAGGTAGGGGATATTAATAAATAGCAATTAGCCTAAAACTATAAATCGGGTGGAAGGGAGAGTGGATGGGTCCACAGCTGGAGAGGGTGCGTGTATCACTAGCTAGCGACCAGACGATTTAATATAAGCTCTCACCCCAAACACCCCTTGATCTTATCCTCAAACTGCAGAGGGGTAGTGACGCAACTATACCGTTCAACCACTTGGCCCTCTCTATTGATGAGAAACTTTTCAAAGTTCCATTTGACTCCTCTGAACCCCATAAAGCCACGTTTCTCTTTTTTAAGCCATTCGTATAGCGGGATAGCACCCTCTCCATTGACTTCAACTTTCTGCATTATCGGGAAAGAGACATTGTACCGGGTTTTGCAAAACTGAACAATCTCCTGTTCAGTCGGTAGTTCCTGCTGACCGAATTGATTACACGGAAATGCCAAAATCACAAACCCTTGGTCCCGGTATCTTGTGTAGAGGGTCTCGAGCTCCTCGTATTGAGGCACGAGCCCACACTTGGAGGCAACGTTGACGACCAGAATCACTTTTCCTCGGATTTGGTCCATTGGAAACGGATCCCCATTCAAGTCTAGCGGTGCAAAGTCGTACACCGACATGGATTTTTGGGCTGGGTTGGGCTTGGCTGGGCTTTGTGGTCTAGATCCCAAAATTTTGTAATCAGGCCCCCCCCAAGGATAATTTCATAGATTTTAGCTAGCATGGTGCGCCACCCGGTAATAGTCAGGGTCTTCAGGCAAAAGCCCCTCATTTTCTTGCTCCAAAGGTAACCAATTGACGCTCCTGATTTGCTCGAGCTCGCGCTTTGCATTTTCTAGTTTGCTCGTCTCCACCAAGATGCATACTGCGTCACTCCCTCCTGCACCGGGAACTACACCACCTAATACTCCATCAATAGCGCTACACTCGTCAAGCAATCTCGTTTGTTGGGGAGGTTCTACCGGGACATCTGCCAATTCGGACATTAGTCTCAGGTAGTGGCGAATCTCGGCAATGGCTTGAGGGACTGCGGCGATATCAGAGGCAACAACGGAGCTGAAATTTTTGTTTGCAGCGCCTAATTTCGTCCAGATCTCTTGTGCTTGCGGGTCCTTGGACCGCCATTCCAAGATTTTGCGGACCATTGAGGGAGTCTCACTGCCGTTGTTGACATCGCCCATGAGGACCTTGATGGTACTGGGAAGAGCAACACGATCAGCAACAAGTGGCCACTTTTTATCGCACACCTTGCGGACGTTCTGGGCATCCAAGTCAATCAAAGAGGCTGGGAACCGTGAGTAGTTGATTGAGCCGTAAACAGCCGTAGCCACATCGAACCCGGACCCCACCTTACCCTGAGAAACAGAGTGCGCGTATTGCGATAAATTGTGGACCAGCTGCAGCTCCTCGGCACTCAGGGTGCCCGTGGCGCCCGTCTGGGCCCGGACAATGGCCGTAACTACCACGACAGTGAGCGCTGCCGAGGATCCGAGACCCGTTTTCGGCACCTTGGTGATGTGTTTGCCGTGCATTGTGAACCGATCATCTTTGGCTCCATCTTTGGCTCCAGTGCTTGGCTGTGAATGGAACCCCTGGTCGCTCCAAATGGTAATGTGGGCCCCCTTGAACTCGGCGCCAAAGTAACCGGCGCAGGTGGTGACTACCGCCTCGAGAAACGGGTTTCTGTGGGGCTCACTTGTTGCCTGGCCCGGCTCCTTGAGGCTGTATACCCAGCGCGACTCGAATTGAGGCGAGTCCACCGTCAAAGAGGTCCCGCCGATCTGTTCAAGCACAGAGTGCATTCTACTAGATAGCGCAATAGTATAAGCTGAAAACTCAGGGTAAAGAACGAGGTATCCACCTGCAATGAGGGCTTTTCCTGGGGCACTGAATGCTTGCATGGTGCTGGGTATAGAGGTCGTGTAGTCAGTTTTATTAGGGGAGCCGTCAGTGTATGGCAGGAGGTAGAGTGGTTGGCATTTACGGACGTTGATGGACATTTATGATGTTTATGGAGCTAGTAACTTGAATTGTACTAATTTTACAGGAATGGCCGGCCCCCTCCTTCATAAGACCCACCCACAGGCGGCAGTCTCAAGGCTTACAAAAATGACCGACAAGTGCCCTGTGGACCACTCTGCAGCAGAAAAGTGCCCTGTCGACCACACCAAAGCAAAAGAACCAGACCAGGAGTCTTGTCCTGTGGATCATACAGCCTGGGCCAAGTTCAATGGCGGTGAGGGATTGCCTCCGCTACCCAATATCCCGAGCGAGCTCAGTGATGACCGCGAGATCTCAAGCATTCCCCGAGCCGATCGCAAAGCAAACTGGGTTTACCCATCACAACAGCAATTCTACAGCGCCATGACGCGCAAAAACCACAACCCGCATGCCCAGGACATGAAAGTCGTGGTGCCTATTCACAATGTAGTAAACGAAAAAGCATGGGCCCAGATCCTAGATTGGGAAAAGGGGTACGGATCCGAAAAGTGCGGAGGTCCTAAACTGGTTCGCTTCGAGGGCGACTCGAAAAAGCTCACCCCGAAAGCACGGTTCGGTATGCTTATGGGCAATACAAAGCCGTTTGACCGTCATGACTGGACTGTTGATAGATGTGGACAGCAGATTGAGTATGTGATTGATTTTTATAGTGGGGCCCCGGACCCTGCACACCCAGAGAGACCGAGCTTCTACCTTGATGCCCGGCCTAAGCTGAATGGTTGGGAGGGGATAAAGATGCGGGCGTTTGGGTTATTCAAGTAGGGAGTAGTGGACTAGTATAGTTTGGTGGCCAGTATAGTTAGAGACTGCTGGTCTAGCTGGTAGCTGGTCTGGCTGGTCTGGCTGGTCCGACTAACTAGGTCCAAGCCCTAGCAGTGAACCACAATACAAATTGTATAGTTGATCAGCTCAAGTGCTTTCTTGTTTAGACTTTTAGATTTGGAGATCGCACCCCACTACTCAGCTAGTTACATCACCTACTTGAGATGCCCATCTACCAACGCACTCACCAAGACATCCACAAAGACATCCACCAACTTACCCCAACACACCAAGACATCCACATTTTCTCACCAAAATATAAAATACCTACTCTGGTATACTATATACTTAAAGGAATCCCCAGGAACCCCCAGGAGTCTTAAACTCGACTCCATACATTTTAGCGGCCCATAAAGTTCTGGCCCATCTTTTGCATATTCTCGCCAATCTTGGTGTTGACATCAAAGTACTTGGCAACACAACGGTCGAGACAAAGGCCCTCCTTGGAGCTGATATCGCTATCATAGTAGCGGGTGTCGAGGCACTTTTTATGGCACGAATCAATGAGTCTGTTGAACATATCACTGACCATATCCAGCTCGGACTCGGCTTCTTGGATCTTTTGAGCAGAAGGAGCTGCTGCGGGCTTTGAACCGCCCAAACCAAACATTGACATTTTCAGCAAAAAAGGTTTTCTGAAAAGGGGGAGGGGTCCTGGGGGGTCTTTTAACTTGTACTCATCATGATGAAGCTTTTGGGCGCTGTGGTGTTGACACCAGCTGTTGTGAGCGCTCTGAAGCTCGAGAAACCCTTTGAATTAACCAGCGAATGGAGCGCTGCAGGCGATTATATGGCCGGCAAGGACGTCTTTATGCTCGGCTCAAAACAGGGAGATGTTGCCAGCATATGGACTCAGCAGCCCGTGGAGTGGCCTGAATGGACGTTTGACGTGGTTATGCGCACATTTTCCGGCGCCTCGGATCCGGGAAACTCCGGTTTGGCCATCTTCCACTCTTCACAGCAGCTCGGCGCAGGTGCACTGCATGGTGCGAGCGAGTATTACGATGGACTAGCCGTCACTGTCGATTCCATGGGCTGGGACGAGCACAACAAGTACCCGAATGAGGATAAGGGGTCCGTGCGTGGCCACCTCAGTGATGGCACCACCCCCTTTACCTCCACCCCTGTTGAACAGTCCTTTTCATTGTGCAGAATACCCTATAGAAGCACTCGGGGACCGGTTCGCATCAGGATTGGATACGGCAGAGGCGTCTTTGTGGTTGAAGTCAATAAGCAAAAGTGTTTTTCAAGCGATCGCATCGTTTTGCCCAGGGGGTTCTTTGGTATCAGTGCAAACACTGGCCTTTCCGATGACACTTTTGCCCTCGAACGAGTCGAGCTGACCCCGGGCCTCGATAAGGAAATGGAGAAGCATTTCGATGCTTCCCAGCTGCAGGCTTCCGCTGTGGGTTCAGGTGGTCGGCTGCCTCCCGGTGATGGTGGCCGTCCTGTTGAGGCAGGTGCTGCTGCTGCTGCTGGTGCTCCCGCCCCCGCTGCTCAGCCTATTGATATATCTCCACTTGTTGAAGCAGTTGCCGCGATCTCATCCCGGTTCGACCAGCTCCAAAAGAACCTCGATAGCTCTCACACTAACCTCAAGGAAGCTCTGGCACTTGGAGGTGGTGCCGGTTCCGATAACCTCGATAAGGTCCTCGAGCTCGTAGAGACAATCAACCGCATGAGCCAGCGTGTCGACAGCCTCGAGTCATTTATTCAGCGCCAGGCCGATGAGCAGGTCAAAAATATCCATGCCAAGGTCGACTCTCGTGTCGATCAGCTCGGCCAGCGCTTGAATAGCCGCGAGCTTGTTCCCGAGTCCCCTAGCTTTTGGGGCCCTGTCGCCGTGCTCTTGGTTGGCCAAGCCGCTGTTTATGTCGGCTACATGACATGGATCGGTCGCCAAGCTAAAAATAAGTTGCTGTAGATAGTGCAGTTTGACGTTAGTTTACTATTGTAGGTGCTTGTGGGTAGTGATCAGCTCGACTTGAGCTGCATCCGGATAAAGTTCGATCGGCCTGATGGAAGCAGCGGGTACCAGTGTACAGATAAATAGGGTTTGATGAATCACGAGATAAAAGAATAGTGGGCACGAGCTGGTAGTACACTCATGCGCACTGTACACTATGAAACCTCTAGACACTCCTCAAGCTTCTCACGGCCCAACCTATTGTATCGATTCTTTTCTTTAAGTGAGTCCATATCCTAAACATCAATATCCTAAACAGCAAAATGTCTACATAAGGTAAGCTCTTATCAACCTTAGGGGGGACCCACCACAAGCTTATAATAGGCTACGGACCCGCCGGCTCCTATACCGACATCACTTTACGGAAAGCTACCTAACAAACACGGCTCATGCACCATTTGAAAGGATTAAGCCAGATTCGTGCGATGCACCTAAAGTACCTCAAGAAATGGCTGGAGGCACACCAAGAAGGTACTGACCCCGTGGACGCCTGCAAGATTGGCATGTTTTACCACACCAACGGGGATCATCGCAATGCTTTCAAGTGGCTTGAGCGATCCGCCAATGGCAACAACGCCACGGCGCAGTTCAACCTGGCGCTCTGCTATTTACGCGGCCAGGGTACCGCCGTCGGTATCACTGAGGCGACCCAATGGTTCAAGCGAGCAGCAAATCAGGGAATCAGAGACGCACAGCGCGCAGTCAAAGCGTTATTAGTCTATGGGCCAGGCGCTGTGCGTCTCATGCCCTACCTCCCGTCAAGTCCCTACGCTGTGGATATAGACGCAGTTACGCGGGACCCCAAAGATCGTAATGGGGTCCTGCTGGCCGGTATTGAGATGGTACTCAGGGCTCCAGACTCAAAGTCCCCCAATGAACTCATTATCCGGTCCGCAGTCCAGGGCCACCCTGATGGTCAGTTTGTGCTGGCATGGTGGTACCATTTCATTCTCCACAATCATGCAAAGGCCCACGAGTGGTACTCAAGAGCCCTCAAAAATTCCCACAGCAGCTCATATGTTCACTACTACTTTGCTCTCATGTACTTTGAGACCCATAAGTACGACTATTATATGCTCACAATGTCCACTGCTGCCAACACCCTCAGGTATACACCAGCACAGCTTCATCTGGGCCAAAACTACCTGAGTGGCAAGTACATCACCCGCGATACCAAGCAGGGAGTCTATTTGCTCCAGGCGGCAGCCAAGAGTATGTCCTCTGAAGCAATGTACGAGCTGGGCACACTGTACCGACTAGGTGATGGCGTACAGCAGGATCTAGCGCGGAGTTTTGAATGGTACAAGAAAGCAAGCGAGCAGTCTAGTGCTGAATCGTTTTATTGGATGGCTGTATTGCGGGGCTTTGAAACCACAGACGGCCGCAGATACCTCGAGCTGGCCGCTAAAAATGGGGCTATGCTGGCACAAAATGATCTCGGCACTGTTTTGGTACAGGAGAAACAATTCTCAGAGGCAAAGCATTGGCTCAAAAAGGCAAGTGACCGCGGCGACCGTACTGCCAGTGATAACTTGCAGCGCCTTCAGAAACATGTGATGGGTCGATGCTTGCCTCCACTGCCAGGTTTAGATGGGATGCCTGGAGTGATGGAGCCAAGGTATGAAGAGTTGTTGTAAGTTTTTGGAGAAATCTGTAGTATCGCGAATACGATCCATAGACTTGGCCCTGAGTTAGATTATAGTCATGCATAAGGTTTGAGTTGCCATAATGATCCTGCCATCATTTCCTAATGTTCGACTTGACTGGTTCTTAGCGTTCGTGAACGACTTGAACTTATTAAATCAATCATGTTACAACAGGCAAGGATTATAAGCCAGTACCTGCCTCAGGCTGATACGATCTGGGCATGCTGTGCTACGATTGTGCAGCCACTGCGTGACGCAAACTCTAATTGCGCATGAACGCAGCCACACAGTAGCATCTTAACCCTCTAACCTGGAGCTATAAAAGGCATAAGATATCGCTCAAATAGGTATCTTCGTTCCAAGAGACCATTTCCTCACAAGGATCTGGAGTCTTGGTGCCCCCTTGGATGTGGAGGCGAGTTAACGTCTGTGACCCGAAACGTCCAAGCTGGGAGAGATCCACACCATATAGCTGTATGCTTCTTCGTTCCAAGAGTCTTGGTGCCCCCTAAATGTGACGGCGAGTTAACGTCTGTGACCCTGATCATTTAGCTGGGAGAGAATCAGCAGGGATATGGTGTGTCGGTTTCTGAATTGAGTAGTACCCGCTTTTGATTGTAATATTGAGAGAACTGTACTGAGCAGTCAGGAATTGACACCAAGGTAGTAGCTAATAGAGGACTTAAGAGACGTATCATTACCATGAGTGGACATCATTGCGAATCCGACCCACATGCGACCAGTAGGCACACATTTTGGGCAGACTAATGTAGGATAATTGGAGCTATTATCAAGTTCTCGCCCGATTCGTTTTCTGTGGGGGTTCTATTCTTAGTTTGGGCCCTGACCCGCCGAGGCCGAAATAAATAACAAATTATAGAGTCTCTATAGTGAGCAAAACGCATTTTATTGCCCACTCGATTTGCCTAGACCTTGAGGCCGCGGCGATGGTCACGACCCAGTGGGGGCACACCAGGGGGACGGACATCCACCACCACAGGACTAGCCAGCCCCTTGCTCATCATGAGCTCGGTGGAACGCTGCTTGAGAGGATCATAGTACTCGTCCTTGACAGGGTAAAGCAAAACGGTCTGGTTCTTGATGGTGACCACTGTATTTGTGGGGATCGAGATCCAGTCGGAACGCTCAAATGTGAGGGGTTCGGAAGCAATCATAACCGTATTATTGATACGGTAGCACCGTTCCATTCGGTACTGGCCCGGTTGGTACTCATAGAACCGTGTACCTGTAGAGTAATAAAGGGAAGCAGCCTCTTCGGTACGGGAGGTGACATACCGCGAAACAACAACGGTGTGGCCATCAGTGACTGCGAAATTCAGCAGACTCGGCTCGACTTCATCGCCATCGGACGCTTCTTGGGTCCAAATCTTGATGCGTTCAAGAGTGCGTTCTAGTGCACTGGTCAGGATCGCGGCATCAAACTCACCATTGGGATCACTGGGGTCCGCTCCCATTTTGTCGAGCGTATCGAGAAAGACTGCAAAACACATCTCGCTATCGGTAGATCCCTGAACAAAGAAAAAGTACTCGTCCTTGATGCCCTCACACATTTTCCGCTTGACCTTAGAGTAAAGCGATACACCGCCATTGTGCATAAACATCAAAGTGTGATAAACAAACGGATGGCAGTTTGTTTCGCTCAATACACCGGCGGTCGAGGCGCGCACATGGGCAAACACCAGCTTTGACTTTGTTTTGCTGGCGAGCCGCGCCAGGTTGAGGTTGTTCCAGGCGGGAGTGGTGGCACAGTAGACGCAGGGGCCCTTCTCCTCATCGGCGTCCATGTCTTGAGGGTAGTAGCCGACCCCGAACCCGTCGCCATTGATTGGGCGGCGCATATCTATACGAAGCCGCGAGTCAAACGACTGGTTAATGATAGAGTGGGCGGGCCGCGTCAAGAGATGTTCCAGCCTGATAGGTTCCCGTGACTTGTAAATCATAAACCTACACATTGTGGTAGCGGTGACAGTGGTTGCACGGTAGAGGCGATGATGTGCTTGGAGGTGGTGCTGACAGTGCGTCTGCTATCTCCTTCCTAGTGCAGTGCAGATCTAGGAATTAGAATGGTTTTATAGTGAATATATTTTATGAATGCTTGGTTTGACTAGTTTGACGGGATTAGCCCGGTAGTCTGGTTTAGCCGGATTGGCCCGTCCATTCGTCCAGCCAATCTATCCAGCCCTTACAATCCCTTGGCATACTTGCCGCTCTCCAAAAATTGTTTGATGATAGCGACAATCTTATCGAGAGCATCCAGCCATTCCTTGAGTTGTTCCTCTACCTTGGCCAATGGTTCACCCAACTTGGCATAAAAGTCCTTACGGTAAGGGCACGCGTTCATGGCCACCTTAAAGACAGGACGGATAAGCATCGAGTGGTGCTTGCTCAGGGTCTCACTGTAGGCTTTGGTGAAGCTTTTCACGAGCTCCTGGTCGGGGTTCTCGAGACTCTTGCGCATGGCCAGAGCGGTAAACTCGAGACCGCGAGTGAGCCACAAAAGGCCCTGGGTCGCATCTTTTTTCTTCTCATTGACCTCGCTCAGCACAATCTTTTGCAGAGTTACGCCCTGGTCGGGTGCAGCGAGCTGGCGTGTACGGATCTTTTTGATATTTCCAGTCATATCACTCTGGACCATACCAAAAGTAGTGGATTCAAGCACATCAAACAGCTTTACGAGCGATTCAGAGGCTTCCAAGAACTCACTGGTGCTAATCTCATCGTTGATGACGGGAACGTCAGTGAAACTGCGGCCAATAGTGTCAAAATAAATTAAAAGTTTCGTTTTGGTTTTATATACCAGAGTGATTTATGGAGCGTATACTGGCCAGCAAGAACAGTC
>JAKTWO010000075.1:0-22530 GCA_030582055.1 Wickerhamiella lipophila | reverse complement strand
CCCCGGTGAACTTGGTATCAGATACCAGTTTTTGAGTTCGTTGATCGCCTCTTGTGCTCTGGGTAGTACGGGATTCGTGAGAGCACTGGGATTATGGAGCTTGGATTCTGCAGAAATTATGCACCTTTTGCAGTAGGGCACAGAACAGAACATGCATGTAAACAAATAAAAACGATGATCAGAATAGCGCTTACACTAGGTATGTAGATATATTCATCATCAAGCCAAAGTGAATATGTGACAGTACTGAGTCTTTAACTCTTGGCATCGAGCCCATATGGTCATTCACTACCCAATAAGGCCAACCCGGTTACATCAACTGCAAACCACTCACATATTTTGCCCCCTGAGTTGGCCGCTAACACCCCCATGTCAAGAAGAGGTCTCTATACACAAAAAACCAAGGCTCAAAACGTAGTTTATGGGCCCCATGTGAGCACAGCAGTTTCGCACTGGAAATTCGAGCAACTTGATAGCAAATTCGCCCTCGATGATGAGGAGCGAGCCGGCAACACGCCCTTTGTCACTAAGACCTGGGTCAAGAGCACGACAGCAGAAATCCTGGACGATGGAGCTGATGAAAAAGTTAAATTCTTGAGTTTCCGTCCTGTAGTTCAGACTTCAGCGGGTGTCAATGCCAACGGCCTCACGGCTAACGACATTAGAGGTGCTGTTGGTGGAGAAGCTATCCCAGGAATTGTTACTGATACTTATTCTGAGGATCAACTCCAAAGTGGCACAGATCAAAGCGTTGAGCCTAGTGAACCTCTCAGTGTAGAGGCCAGTATTGAGGCGGAAGACACACCTACCATGGACGGTGATGGGGATGTAATTATGGACTAGTCTCAGTGTAGAGTTAGGTGAATAGTGTATTTATGCGAGAGAATCTAATTTTATCCGTTTGGGGTTTCAGGGCCATGGATCCCATCGTGTGTTTTGAGGTCTGGAGGAGCCATTGTGGGCGAGGCAGGTGTATCTGTCTCACCTCCCGTGGCGTCGTCCTCAGCGGCCTCCTCTCCTCCTGGAGTGCTTTTGAATCGTTTCGCAACCTTTCTTGGTAGTTCCCCTGGGATCATCTTGATCATACTCAGTCCCGTGCGACCTACCTGTGTAGCAGCTAGTAATAGCTCGTCATCCGCAGCAGTCCATTTGTTCTCAATTTCTTCAGGCTTCTTTGTTCGATACTCTCGTCTCCAAGCGCTCCTTTGTGATACAAGATCCTTCATTACCGTGCGATCACCGTATCCCGTCCATACAATAAGAATGGAGCGCAAGGGCATCAGGTCCACAATATCCTGAAGCCTGCGATTAGTCGCTTCAAGCACCTCATCGTATACCACGGAACTACACTTTTCAAGGTCACGTAGAGCTGAAAATGTCCAGGAATGTTTGCTAACTTGTTGGCGAAGGCGTTCTACAACCTCATCATCGCTGGATACACTGGTAACAGACTGCGCACTTTGAGTCCAATCCCAAAAAGGCACTGCATAATCAATTATAGCTGTGGTTTTGTTTTCTTGCTGCAAAACTTGGGTAATACATTTAGCCTGTGGAGTATCGCCGTACTGAATCCCCTTTCGACGTTTCAGGTTCAAAAGTTTTATACATGCAGCTGCATCTTCAGTGGGATCATGGCCCAAATCGCCATTATTTTGGATTTCAGTGTCGAGATATTTCCGTACCAACCACTTGAGCGCGTGCCGGAATGGAAGACCCTTGGGGTGAGGGTACAACAGGCCTGTGTCGATACAAGTGGCGTGGACCAGCTTTAGAACCTCCAAATCACAGTCAATAGAATGACCTACCAGCACTGTACCGGGTTTCACGTTCTCCTTGAACCAATTCTGGACATCTTTGAGGGTGGTAGTGACGCCTTCCAGAAGCTGGGGGGTGATACCGCTGAACTGTGTCAAATAATCTATTACCGGTTCATCAGGTTTGACAAACGTTGTGTAAATGCAATTTAGGTCTTCATCAACAACACTCACTCGTGTGATAACCTTACCCGAAGCCGCGGTACACATTTCGCAGTCTACAGCCCATGCCTGTGTAAGGACTACAGCCTCTTTATCGCCGGTATCTGTAATAACCCAATCACTGGTGGGGGGATCAAGCACGAATCCTAAACGCCTCCTTGTGGCCTTTGGTACCACCAATTGGTCTAGTGGTACTAGCTCCTTGTGTTCACTTTTGTCGAGCTCTTTACGCTGTTTTACCTGCTGTTTCTTTTCTGATTTGGTAAATTGGACTTGTGCGAGTAGCAGCTCAGGTTGATCGATCCGATCTTTATGGGCATTGACCTTTGTTGGCCACCCCAGGTCGAAATGTGAAAGCGCTGGTACCAGTTTAGTGTCTAGTAGTTGTGGCTGAGGGTTGTCAAGATCCTCAACCAAAGAATCAACTGGAAGCCCTGGAACCATTACATTAACAATATGCTCTACTCCATTTTTATTTTCTACGCCAATCCATTTGGGTGCAGAGGGTGGGGTGGCCTGGCAAAAGCACCAGGTAATAAGGTCTCGTAGATCGCCTACCCGGAGATGCTGAGTGATATGCTTAGGCTCTACATGCAGCTCAGGAGACTTTGAAAACCGCTTTTTAAGTTTCCCCATTATCGCTACGTCAAGTTGTATAGAGTGAATAAAATAAAATTTCGGGGTGTGTGGCACGTGACCAAAGCTCTCCATCCTGAGCATGTATAGCCACCGATCAAAACTGTTGTTATTATAGGAATGTCATATATGTAGAAAATTTATCGACACGAGAATAAAAACAGGCATTTGATTACCTGTTCATGTCCCAAATAGGAAACTCACACTCGAGACATTGTGTTTCACCTGCCTCGCGAGCTTGCTATCTAGAGCCGAAAACCACGGACAAATACCACTATAATCTTTTCTTTAGCTATGTTCTACCTGAATTTGTACCATTAGATTATATTGATACCCAAGGTACGCGTTGTAATACCCAGCTACTCCTTTAATTTTAATAGATGAATAGACATACACTGTACAGCACTGCACATCTTTGCAGGTATTGCTATGCCATATCCTACAGTCATTCCTTTGCAAGGGCTTTGTAGGCATCCACTGAGAAATCATCAAAATTGCAATTCATTGTGCTCTTGAATACGCGATCAACCCATCAAAGGTGCCACTACCTGATCCGGTATTCAAACATCTCCCCTTATGCAGGGCCACCGCACTCTGTGCATTGTACATATGAATCACTTCTAAAATTTTGGACCTCCTGTTGTTGAAAAGCTCGTATATGTATGAGCCGCTCCCTCCCCTCGATAAGCTTTGAGGTGACCTGGGAGGGCATGCTTTACTTTACTTGTTTGTTAGCATTCGCGCCCATGGTGTACGCTGTTATTGAAACTATTCCTACTACTGAAAATACCTTCACAACTACGCACCCGCCCATGACCTTTAATGTGTGGAGAACCTCCACGCTTCCGGGAGGTCAAACCACAGTATGGGAGGGCGCGTTCACACAACAGTTTTCACAGCTTTGGAGCACTATCCAGGCCCCTAAATCGGGACAAATTGGGCTTGGAAAAATCCAAGGTCAGGTGGGCACTGTCCGTGCAGAACCAGCACATCCTGCTCCTACGTGAAGGTTTTAGAACATAGTTAGCAATCGATAGATTGATAGGCTCAATACTTTTCTTAGCCGCTCGTAGCTAATGCGTATTATATGGTCCGCTAAATTATACAGGATCATCCAAAAATCAGAAATAAATAAAGTGCAGATGCTAGGGCGGGAATTTGAGCGTTCAAGAGCTCGCGGTCGATGCCTTTTCTTGGCCCCTAAGATCTAGGGCGCTCTGGACCCTTTTCTGGTCCTCCAAACTGGTATCCTTGGGCTTAGCCCACCGTATATTTAGTCCCCGCCTGGATCCCTTTATCAGGGGCTGAAAGGCCATTGCCTCTTTTGCAAACTGCGCTTGGGACTCTAAATGATACGTCACTACTGCTTCAAAGCCTTTAGGCAGGACAACAACGTCCTCAATAGTGCCGAACGCAGCAAATCGGTGGCGGACTACCGCTTCAAGATCATCAACTTTGTCCAGGTTAGATACGACTATTGATTTGTTTTCATGAAGGAACGAGCCTACTCCAAGCATATCATCACGGTATCCAGCATGCTTCTCTCGTCCAAAGCAGTCCAGAGCTGGATTTAGCAGTGGCTCGTCTCGTGCCGAGGGTAGTCGATGAAGGTTGAAGCACTCGCTACCATAAGTGCACATTCCTCTAGAAAACCATAAACAGAATTTTTCCCAGTCATCTGGAGCACTGGTAGCCCCGATATCGGTGCTTGTCCACCTACATGGACTGACGCTCTTGTGGATGGTCTTGCGGGTATCCCCTCCAGATTCTTGAAGATGCCATATATTGAAGATTGTTCCGGGAGTATCTAGTTTTTGATGCAGTTGTTGAAACTTGTCTCGAGATATTTGAGCTTTGGCAGGCTGCATTCTATCTTTTAATCAGCATAAACCCAAGGCCATATAGTGGGTCGTCTCTGATGGAGGAGGCTGGATGTGAGGCTCCTCCTGATGAACAGGGCAATTACCAGCTTTTCCTGCATATCCCAAGGCAAATGTTTGGCCTACATATTCACTGAGCTGTGTGTTTAGTTGTAGTAAGGCATATTGTGCCCTTGGTAGTAGATTCTGTGTCCATGGAGTTGAGTAACTTGGAAAATTGAAACAGGTTGGGAGAGGAATGATTGAACCATTATTTTCCTAAAACGCATTTGCCACTAGGGCAAACTGATGGTAGTCCCCTGGTATTAAACTGTACGTACAGTTGAAGCAGCAAACAGATATTATCCACACACTAAGACTTGCCAGATCAAGGGACTGCACTTGCAGAATCAACAGCTACGATAGCATTGTAACCCGCTTGTAAATATTACCAATTAATTCGAAGAATAGCACGAAAAATTTCAGAAACGTCACGCGTCAGCCAATTTCGACACCCCCCTTGTACAGTAATTGTACCATTTTGCAATTTAAAGCCTGCTTGCCCCATTAAGTGCATTAAATCTCGAACAAGCTTCTCCACCAGCATACGCCTCACTAGTTGCCTGCTTAAATTTTAGAGAAGTCCTGCAGGATGCGGGCGCACAGGCTAGCGAGCCACGTAACATAAAGATGTGGCTGTGCTCTGAGTAGATAGCCTTCTCGCGGGAAGACCCAGGAGTAATGAAAAACGAAATAATGTGCGCACACACCACTCAAGGGCTGTGCTTTTGCAATGCCTCGGCGGTGCCTCAGCATCTTTGGTGCATATAGCATAACAGCATGCAGATATGCATGTATGCTTGTATGCACGGTCCTTCGGCCTTAAGCCTCCTCGGCTTTGCCATAAGCGGCATTTAAAGCTCTATTCCGAGGAAAATTAGCCCATTATGTGGTAAAATGGAGCTACTGCTTGTATTTGAGTCTTTGATTCTTCTTTTTGTACAACCTAACCTAAAGCATAGTGTATACCACGCACCATTAACCAACCTTCCGGCTCTTTGTTGGGCTAAAGTGATAACTTGAATCCGCAAAATAGTCGTTTGAAGTGCAAAGACTGTATGTAGCTACCTTGAGGTCTCGTAGTGACCCTCAGGACCCTAATTAAGCTATCCTGCAGGACAACTACATGATGCCTGCCCCCTGCATACAGAGCCTAATGAAGTCCCTCATTTGTAGCTATATAATTACAGTTGCTACTGCATCATCCCTCACGCAACATGTACGGTATTATCTTGACTACTCTTTCTCTCGCCCGCTTTGTTGCCGCTAAAGGGATCAGTGCACCCTCTGCGGTTCCTGAGCCCGCCGCTGATCTCGCTGGGGATGCCAATCATATCAATGATGTATTCAATGCCAACTCTGATGACCCTCAACTCTACATTCTCGTTCGCAGCTACTTTGAGCAGGTCGCTGAAAAATTCAAGACCGCCAGTGGTTACGAGGATGTGTATGCCCAAGCTACTGCTGTCGCCGCTCTGATCACCGACAACGAGGCTGCCCGTAGTGTTCTCACTGCTGGTCCTACCCCCACCGCTTAAATTATAATATAGGTACATAGATGAAGCTATGATAGTTGGAGAAACCTATGTCGGAATAGTGGTATATATGAAATGCAGGCACAACCTCAGTGATCCATTCTCAAGTGATTTTGCTACAGATATGCGTCAGTTGTCCCGGGCAGAGACCAGAGAGCGTGCTCCTCTCATGCATTCGATGCTCACAGAATTCAAGTATTAGGCTGTAAAGAGCCTCTAATATATCTAGGATTAATCAACTCCCATTAACGAGGACCACAAAGTAAAACGAAGCCACTTTAAGGGGAGCCTAGCAACCCAAAGCATCCCATCTCAAGTCCTAGACAGCTCGCGTCCAACCTAATTACTAGCACGCTCTGCCCACAACACTCGCTACTTGATGTCTCAAATAGAATCGCTCCGCAAATGGCGCGATGATGCTGCTTTGGAGGCAAGATACACTACTGCCGGCTCTATTGCAGATAAAATAGTTACCATGACAGGTGGAAGCGACGATGCGTTTGCATTTGCCAAAATCCTTTACCATCAGGGCAAGTACCTGCGCGCGGCCAATGTGCTGGAGAAGCACGTTGAAGCCATAAAGTGTAGGCGGATGGCAGCTCGTAGTCTTGTGCGTGCTGAAAAGCTCGATGAAGCGCTCGAGCTTGTCCAGGAATCTGACGCACAGCTGCAGTTTCTGGAGGGTGAGATCTGGAGCGCCAAAAGCAGCTTTGAAAACGCAAAGTCGGCATACTTGCGCGCTCTCAAGCTCGAGCCGCACTGCTTTGAGGCATTTGATACCCTTGTATCTCGCAAACTTTTAACTCAGCAAGAAGAGCGCCAACTCACTACCCAGCAGCTTGACTTTTCCAAGGCTCTGGGGAGTGACAGTGCTGAATTTGCGAAAAGCCTTTATTTATCGCGGCTCTCGGGCTCCATATCGTGTGTGGACCTTGCTGCCAACGCAATCACCAACCTGAACGATGTCTACGAGTTGCAGCAAAATACCGATATCATGGCCCAACAGTGCGAGTTACTGTACACCCAAAGTAACTTTATAAAGTGCCGTGAACTTTGCGAGCAGCTTCTCGCACTGGATCCCTACAATTGTGCTCCATATGCTGTGTATGCTGGGTCGCTGTTTGAGCTCGGTGACCATCAAGCATTGTTCAAATTTGGCCATAAACTTGCCGAGGAATTTCCCCGGTCTGCCACTACCTGGTTTGTGATTGGTGTCTACTATCTACAAATCGCCAACCATGCCGAAGCACGCCGCAACTTTTCCAAAGCAACGATGCTTGACCCCTTTTTCGCCACTGCATGGCTTGGCTTTGCCCATACTTTTAGCAATGAAGGAGAACACGAACGAGCAATTACTGCTTATGCTACTGTAGCGCGTCTATTCCCTGGGTCTCACTTTTCTTGTATGTTTTTGGGGATGCAGTATCTCTATCTCAATAATCTTGGCTTGGCTAACGAATACCTACTAAAGAGTGGTGAATTGTGTGGCTTCAGCGACCCTTTGCTGCTCAATGAGCTGGCAGTCTTGAATTACCACCGTAACGACCTAGACCAGGCATTGCACCATATCAAGCGCAGCTACGAGCTGGCAGGAGCCCATGATTGCGATCTCAAATCTTGGAGTCCTATCAAGGCAAACATGGGGTACATTCAGCGGCGCCGTGGTAAACATCGTGAAGCGCTAGATGTGTTTGAAGAGGTCGCCCGTTATAGCCCTGATGATGCCAATCTGGCGGTTGGGCTGGGCCTTGCACACCTCAATTTGGGCGATCGTGATGCTGCGATATTGCATTTTAATAAGGCGCTGGGTATCAAGCGTAGTGACCCAGTAGCCACTGATATGTTGCACAAGGCAATGCAAGATATAGAGCCAATCGAAAGTATACTTGCTGGTGCTGGTATCAGTTTTGACTAACTCGTACTGCTTTGCTTTTCGTGACTGACTTTTGCTATTTATTTTTTTATAAATCACTTATTATGCTAATCTGATGATTCTCTAGTGCATGCATATGCAGAGATTATTGCAGGCCAAAAAAACCCTCATTTATTATACATCCTAGGGCAAACCTAATTTCTTCGCCTGGATCTTCGAACAGGTACACTCTTGGTCACAAAATTACGACCAACCGGCGTTCTATTCTCATCGTCGTCGGAACCATACTCTACGTATGCAGAGGTATCGGCGGATTCCTCTGATCTACTCTGCTCTGCCTGCCCTGCTTCGAGACCATCGAGTGCCTCTGCGGGAGCTACCTCTGTTTGGGCGGTGGGTGCTGCCCTAGCTCCTAATCCGTCGAGCGCATGCTTGGCACCAATATCTATAAGTTTACCTTGCATTGCACAGTCCCATAACCATTCACCTGTCACGATGGGTATATGCCAGACTTTAGCATACTTGAACTTTTGTGCTTGACGAGACTGAGAAATGAGAATATCTCTATCCACAGTCAATGAAGAACATAACTCAGCACCTAGCAATTTGACTAGACGTTCCATGTGCACAAGTTCAATGTCTCTGTAGCCAGATAGACATATTTTGAGTCCCTTGAACCCGTCGAGATTTTGATTGTAAACAGGAGTCCCCCAAATATCTGCGAGTGTGGCACGCTTTTCATAGAGTGACCGTTCAATAGCCCATTCAGTGATCACAGTGGCATTGCCAACATTCTCGGGTATCTTGGGAGCTTTAGAGCTGGTTATTAGGAAATCTCCGGGAGATCCCATTTGCCCATCATGCGAATAAATAGTTTTATGCAAAATTTTTGTTTCACGAGCATCAAAGCCATGGATCGAAAATGTATTTCCAGAAAGCACACCGCTACTAGGCGCCTGGGTTTCCTCGCTTGTAGCTCGAAGCAAAAGCTGCTTGCCTGCGGGTTTCGGCGCTTTTGGAACAAATAGTTCATCAAACTCGGCGTTTTTTTTGCGCTTGGGCCCAGATTTGAAGTCCACAATCAAAGATTCCTGGAGACTATCCACAGAGTCAATCGCGGTATTTCCCGCGGGCAAAGCACGAAACGTACTATTAGTCTCGGAAACTTTGTTGTTTTCGGCTGAATATGATGCTGGCACGGTGACCGGGTCCTCAACAGAGGCATCTGTGGGGTACCTGCTACCCAGCTCGCTATTGCGCGTCAAATACTCCTTTGTGGGGAGTGCAACACCACGTTTGATACTGTTATCGATCCATCCAGGTACGACAACTGCTTTCTCCCATTGTTGCGCAAATTTAGCGCGTTTTCCCCTACAATTATCAGCAATAACTACGTCACATTCGCGGTTCAAAGTACGAGTAAACGAGCCGCCGTTCGTAGTCACTAAAGTTGCGACTTCTTTTTCTCTGTCTGCTGAAAGGGACGAAACAGTAATTTGTAGCCCTTCGAACACCGGAACTTGATTTTTCTTGAGGTACTGAACGACCTCTACCGACTCTCCGCGTTTATATAGAGCCTGGGCATCCAAGAGCGTTTGTGGAGCAATAAAGTGTGTCTTGGGGCTGTTTAGCGCGCAAAAATTATACTTCTCCGACCATCTGCGCCCAACAATAAGATATGAGAGTGTCTTTTCTCCCAAATTGGCAAGAAACTCCCCTCCGAGTCCTTTTATGGCATTTTGAATGGCATCTATTTCAGTATTATCCACGCCCGTACTTGAGAATGTTTGCCCAGTCAATGGCGGCATCACGTTCAAGTGGTTCTAAGGTAAAGTGAAAGTAAATAAACCAAGAGCCTAACGCGTTCCGTCAGCATCGCTACTAGTCCCCCCCTCAGAATATGAGTGGGAGGGTATAGTTTAGTCCCGTGGGTTCAAGGACTAAATTGATACCTGGTTCCTATAAAAATCATTCTGGATGCTAATCTGATATGCAGCTGTTGTAAACACTCTTTTGAAATTCTTCAAGATCAAACAGACTGCTCGCATTACCACCTCTTTAGCCGGCAATTGGAGGCCTTGTACTAGGTACTCTCACCCTCCCTATACCTTAAATATTGGGCTTCGATACATCACTTCTTTTTGGCTTTAGCTATACTAACTTTATGTTGATCGAGACCTTACGCAACGTACGCCCCAGATAGTAAAGAATTGTCCAATGAATAGTTATCCTTACCCTCAATATCGAGGTTCTGACGGATTCTGCAGGTACTCAATGCACTTTGCTATTGATTGTTTACCATGACTGATGATTTATCGGGGTAGTGCGCCTTTAAAGGAGGCTACTAAACGGGGTATCAATTTCCACTATAGAAACATTGAATGATATATAGCCATCTATTTTCCTACCCAATAAATTGGAAATACGCTTTTGCCACCATAAAAATCACACTCAAACTAGTGGCAAGGGCTCAGAAGCAAGGACCAGGAAGCAGGCTGTAAGAAGCATCGAAATTAATCGTCACTGGTAAAGCAGCATTGGTTAAAATATGCTATTGGAGTTTTTGATAGAATCTCCGCTCAAAAGTATATTCAAGCTCAATAGCTGTCTAGGATGATACCCTCTCTCTACTCTAATGCGCAGAAGCTCCACATTTTGGAGCATTTTGGAACTATGTCTCCCGAGTAAAGGTATTTTCAAAGCGCGACACCTTCGAATAAGTCAATTATTCTCCTGTATTTTGATTCTGTCCAAGTATCTAGAGATATGTATACTAATGCATGAGTCCTGCATACAATCTGAAACCCGTTGTAACTGGGCTGTCCGGGTAACCTAGGGGCAAATAAAGATCTCATTATGTCGAATATCTGTAATTCTTTCCAAAACTCTGCCAAGAACGTAGCTTTAACATTTAGGGTGCGATCCTCGGTTAGGTCCAGGGTGCATTGGCGACAACTCGTTACTAAAGATTTATGCGGACATGGGTTGAGTCCTGTGCATAAGAGAGGGGTTTAATTGGATTAATCGAATGATAATAGCAATACATACTTCTCAGCCTATTTTCTCCGCTCTTGGTCCAAACAAAGATACAAGGCACTTTTGGTAACGGTCATGGGGATTTGTGTCTGAGGTTAGATGCGTTACGCTTCTGAGAGTCTCGGATAAGCTATATAATTTTCTCGATGCAAGTCGGTAGAGCCAATTCGACAAGTCCCAGGGTTAGTATGCAGTGATCTCCCCGAGAGTAAGTACTCAACAAGTATGAAGCCAACGAGTCCATGCTAATTGGTTATGATGGGTCCAAATGTAGATACCTCCTCAAAGCAAAAGAATTGTTGCTCAAAATAAGCCTCAGTGCATTGCTCTCTTCCTACGTAACCGGGATGTCACTGCATAAAAACTGCCCGCAGCTGTGCGGTCCTGTATCACATTTCAGGACTTCAGAGACAGCCGCCTTGAATTTCCCTCCTGCTTATCTATCTTGAGGGCGGGTTAACCAGCTTTTCGAGGCGTGTTTACTCTTTTCGAGGCGGGTTTGCCCTATTACCGCTTACCTCTATTCTTTCCCGGATTCCCCCATATGGCTCTAGACCCCTGCATGTGAAGTATGCATGCACCAGCAGGTGAATCGATTTAAAGCTGGCCCCAGATCCCCACATCCCCACATCTAGGTCAATGATCTTCTTCCACTACGCACCGCTGCTGTGCGTTGCCGATGCGGTACTCACTGTGCCTCTCAAAAAGACCACAGATATTCCTGAAGTTGTCTTGAACCGTACGCTCGATGGTACGTCTAACCTGGCTGATAGGCTTTTGCAACGCCGAAACGCTGACCCTAATACTGCGCTCAAGAACCAAGGATTCTGGTTTCAGATGGAACTCGCGTTTGGAAGCAGTAAAAAGGTGTTACCGGCCTTTTTAGACACTGGAAGTTCTGATACCTGGGTTGCAGACTCACTTTGGGATCCCTCTGAGAGCGATACTGATATTAATCTCAACCAAGATAGAGAGAGTTGTTATGGCAGTGGAGAATGTATTCGCGGGTATATGGTACAGGATACCCTTTGGATCGGAGACAATGAAGTTTCCCACTCTAACTTCATGGTTGATACCACCAGTGTCAACTCTGAACATGCTCTAATCGGTCTGAGTTGGACCAACTATGATAACTTCCCCTATACCGTCAAGACGTCTGGCCTGAGCTACGGTGTAGCATATTCCATTTGGTTAAATGGGGACGGTAAAGGCGATGGCTCTATCTGCTTTGGTGGTATTGATCAAACCAAGTTTAAGGGTCAAATCGGCATTGTCCAGAACCGCGATACTCCTGATTTTGACTCCAATGGCAACGAGGTCGTACGAGAGCCTCCTACCAAACTCACCACTCCGCTCAATGGAATTTCTGTTAAAGCCGGTGACTCAAGACAGAAAGTTGTCGACTCTTCAATTGCAGTTTGGTTCGACACAGGTACCTATCAGGCGTGGCTGCCTCGCGATTGGATAGAGGCTATCGGTGCTGCTTGGGGTTGTGAATGGGACGATAACTATGAGGCTGTGATGTGCGGTTATGATCCCACTGGCTCTGTTATCTTTGACTTTAGTGGTGTTGAAGTTGAACTAGATGTTTCCAAGCTCGTTTATGGCGTTTGGGACAAAACGGGTGATCATTGGGATTGGGGATTCTTGTTCAGCGAGGATACAAACCATCTCGAGGCGGATTCTAATCTCATGTTCGGTAATGTTTGGCAGCGGTATGTCTATATCGTTTATGATATGGAGCACCGTAATATCGGGTTTGCCGCTGCGCTCACTGGAGATGAAAGCAACCAGGTACATGTCGACGATCCTATTTTGGAGATTCGCGATTCTGTTCCTAATGCTTATACTGGCGCCAACTATGGCACCTCTTATCACACGAACTCATGGGTGCAAAAAGCGACTCGCGTAGGCACCCATACCTATACTCCCATATCCAAGTGATAATCTGGTTATGCCACTAGGTGCATTTTTATGCATGATACTCCATGAATTATTAGTTATATAGGCAATTTTGATAAATTTTGATCGTCAATTTCCGCAATCCGGCCCTTTGCTTTTATTTACGGCCGACGGGGTCCAACTCCTGTCACTTTTAATAAGACCAATCTAGGGAGTACAAAGTGTTAACGAATAAATAGGGTTTACGGGCTGATCATAACGAGCTCGAAGGGCCAGGTAGTTTCACGCCCATTTAAAAAACTTGCAGCGAAACTTGAAATCTCCTTGCTCGCCCTGTGGTCGTTGGCAAGACCAAAAGGAGCGCCCCTTATTGGGACCCGCCTTACTGGATTTCTGAAGTTTGCACTCTTCTTTATGGTAGCAAACTGGTTTCGTGACTGTAAAGATATCCTTCCATGCTTGTTTTGATTGATTATTTGGAGGTGTCACCGGCTCCTCTATGGCTATTTGGAAAGATGCTTGTTTTGATACATCATCTACCTCGGATGAGTCTCTGGGTAGCTTGGTGAAAAATGCCGTGACTCCCTTACTGAGCTTTGATTTTGATACTTTGGATTCTTGAGATTTAATGGATGGCTTCGAGGTGCTAATTTTTGTGGTGGCCAATTTGGCAGCGGAGGGTTGCACACTCGTTGGCCTGCTACCCTGGCTCACACCGGGGCCTCCCCAAAATGACTGGATGCCTGCGAATATAGCAGTGCGCTTGCGGGAAAGTATAGGAACCAGATAATCTGCAGGCTTTTCCGCCCGAGCGAGTAATAAATCAGCGAATACGGGACAGTGATCAGACCCATAGACATCGCCCATAATATCACCACCGCTACACTCGATATCGCTGCTCGCTAGGATGAGGTCGATACGAGACCCGAAATTAGCGCCTCGGCCATCGACTCGTATATCCCAGCAAGTATACATCCTCTCACGATCAGGGTGGAGGCCCCGAGTGGTGTCCTGGAACTTCAGATCATCAATCCAAGATCTCACAATCTGCCTCTGAGCTGAGCTTTCGAATTGAGTTCTGACTTCAGGGTCTTTTTTCAACTCTTGTTGAGCCATTGCCGAGTCCTGCAGCTGGGGACTAACGTTGATATCCCCCAAAATCACAACTTTCCTTCCGGCTTCTCTCAAGTTACGAACTCTTTGATCTAGAATCTCGAAAAAAATCTCGCGGAACTCTGAATTCTCTCCTGTAGAATTACAGGGACAGTAAAGACCGATAAGTACGGCAGAGCCAATATCAATAACCAAAGCACGACCTTCAGAATCAACTTCTCGTCCCAAGTTGGAGAGTATATCAGGGTATCCACCGATATTTTGCTGCGATTCCCGATAAATGTTGCCGTTTTTAGACAAGTCAGGTAACCACCCAGAGATACCTTCCTCCGCGGCAAGCACCGGGATCTCATTTTTGACGTATACACAAACGCCCGAGTATCCCTTTTTGGAGCTCGAAAATGTGAAGAATGAGGTGTATCCAGGTACAATCGCCCACTCCCTTTTCAAATCTTGTGATTGGAGCTTAGTTTCTTGAAAACATACAATTGAAGCATCCCAAGATTCAAAAACAGAACTTAGATCACGGTTTTGATTCCATGGCTTGAACTCAAACAAGTTTCGAATCCCGCAGACGTTGAAGGTGACCACTTTCATAGTGGCTATGGCTCCCCTGGCAGCTAAACTCGATAGACCCCCCTCTGTGATAATACCAGAGGGCCTTTGGCCGGGATATAAATTTTTCTTACATAATTTTTTTCCCTTGAGCTCAGCACCTGTAATGGAAAATAAAGAAAGTACTAAACAAAGCAAAAATGAGTTATTTATTCGATCCATTCCATTGGATGTGACATTTCAAGACCTGGAAAACTTTTTCAGTGATTTCGCTCCTGTTAAGCATGCAGTTGTAGTCAAAGACCCTGAGACTAAAGAGTCAAGAGGGTTTGGATTCGTCTCTTTTGCATCGGCTGAAGATGCAGCAAAAGTGGTCAAGGAAGCTGCCGACAAAAAGATCAATGGCCAGCTTCTTAGAATCGACTTTGCCAAACCCAGAAGCCGTAAAGATGGAGAGCAGAAGTCTGAAGAAAAAGTCGAGAAGCGTCGCCCTCGTCTTATCATCCGTAACGTTCCCTGGTCATTGAGAGATCCCAAAGAACTCACCAAGATTTTCTCAAAGTATGGAAAAGTCACTGAAGCTTACATCCCCAAGGGCAAGAATGGACGTCAATCTGGGTTTGCATTTGTTACTATGAGAAAGCAAGCGAGCGCTGTTCAAGCGATTGAATCTACCAAGGGATTGAAGATTCATGATCGACCCGTTGCAGTTGATTTCGCAGTGGAGAAACAAAAGTGGTTGAGCAAAGAGGAGAGCGATGATGAAAGTGATGAAAGCGGTGATGAGGTCAAGAATGAGAGTGGCGCAGAGGAAGACAGTGAAGATGAAGAGGACGAGGACGAGGATGATGATGGCGAGAGTGATGAGGAAGACGAGGACGAGGAAGACGAGGATGATGCCCCCGCTCCCAAACGCCGCGCTCTTTCTGATCAGAATACGATTTTTGTCCGCAATATTCCCTACGATGCTACCGCAGAGACTCTCAAAGAACACTTTGAGCAATTCGGCCCCGTCGGCTATGCCCTCCCTGTAATGGATAAAGTCCTCAACCAGCCCAAAGGAACTGCTTTTGTTGCATTCAAGTTCAAGAATACGGCACAAACTTGTGTTGAAAAAAGCCCAAGAGTAACCTCATCCTCATTACTTTTGCCTGATGATGTAGACAAGAAATATGTGTTTGAAGGCCGCGTGTTGTCGATTTCTCAGGCCGTGAGCCAGAACCGCGCTGAGACTCTCTCCAAGGAGGGTGCCGATGAGCGCCTTAAAGTTCTCGGGAAAGAACCTGGCAAAAACGATAAGCGCAATCTCTTTTTACTGAATGAAGGACGTATTACCTCAAATTCAAAATTGGCAGGATTATTGAGTGCTACCGATATGCAAGTACGCGACAAGTCCTATCAACAGCGTAAACAGCAGCTCAGCAAAAATCCGAGCTTGCATCTTTCACTAACACGTCTTGCGATCCGTAATTTGCCTCGCGCTGTCAATCAAAGAGCGCTTAAGGCCCTGGGTCGTAAAGCGGTGGTTGAGTTTGCTAAAGAAGTCAAAGAAGAGAAGCGTCATCCTCTCTCCAAAGAAGAAGCTATGCGCTCCAAGCACCACGATGATTTCCTCAAAGAGAAGGACCTAAAGACTGGCAAGGATCAAGGTGTCGTGAAGCAAGCCAAGGTTGTTCAGGAGCTCAAGGGAAGCGGCGCTGCCGGTCGAAGCCGTGGTTATGGTTTCCTTGAAATGAAAAACCACAAATTTGCATTGATGGCCTTGCGTTGGTTGAACGCTCACCTTGTCACAAAGGAAGAGATTGGTGAAGACAAAGATGCTGGTGACGCCGAAAAAAGCCGTCGCTTGGTGGTAGAATTTGCCATTGAAAATGCTCAGGTAGTCAAGAGACAGCGTGATCGCCATCTACGTGATAAGCAATTCGGTAAGATCCGCAAGGATGCCGCCGAAACCAAGATCAAGGAAGAAAAGAAAGCTGCAGAGCAAGCACAAAAGGAGAAGCTCTCCAAGGGTTCTCACATTGTTGGTAAGAAGCGTGCTCTCAAGCGTAAGCGTGGAAACTAAGCTGGTAGCTAAACATATCACCGAAAGAAATAGTAGGTTATATTGCCCTCTCGAGCAAACTTACGTGCTTGGCCACACCTCAGCCGGTACAGATGCTTCGAATGGACTCCCGAATTAATAGCCGAAATTCCATAAACGATTAGTTGCATTATATACATAATAAATACAGGTTTTTAGAGTCTGGCGGATACGCATTCAATCCATCAACTGCTGTGACCACAGCTGCTACTCCCGCTTGGAAAGCATTTAATGCCCACCACCCTCTTTTTTACCAAGTTTTTTGGCGCACTCGATCCAGTCTTCTCCATCAGCAGTGCTCACCAAAGTCGAGAGGTTGACATCCTCCTTTACTAGTTTACGGCCAATTATTGCTCCATTGCGAGTGGAGGGGATTCTCAGAAATTCCACCTCAGGCTTCCATCCGACTTCTTTTGCCGTTTCCACAACTTTATCGCACAACGCTTGATAGGCGCTCTTGCCATCCTTACCACTAAACCGCGTTCGAAGGCCTGATAATGAGTGAGAACAGCATGGAATGACCATGAACGGATGTCCCAATAGCGGGAGCCAAAGTGTGAGCTCATCTGAATGATTTCCAATGATAAATAGCGAGTCGACCTTGGGCGGTGATTGACCTATGGGCACCAGGGGAGGAGTAGTGGTGGTCGACTCAGTTGGATAATTGAGAATTGAAGGCATAAGGATACCCTCTCTTAGACATGCTTGTACCTCTTTTGAATATGTCAGCCATGATTTGCGTGCTCTTATATCAATTCCCTGACCCCTGTATCCCTCCTGAATAAGGACATTCACCAAAAGACCATTGCCGCACCCCAGATCCATAAAATTAAAATCTGTTTTCTGATTATAGGTACTTTTCCATAATTCAATGAGAAATGCAGCAATTCCCAAGTCTTCAAAAACATGTTTTTTAGGGTCAGTTTTCTCTGCCCAATTGGCCATCAGGGTACCGGCATATTTCTGCTTGAGGTAGATATACGTGTCTTGAAACTGTTTACGCCCAATTACAACATCATGATGTACACGTTTTTTGTATCCAGTCTGTACACCTCGGGAGTGTTTGACAGCTGTGTTCAAGAGGTGGTAGCCTATTCTTATTAGTCGATCCTGAGGGTCAATTTCTGTCAACAAGGTATCGTGCTGATAGTGTACCGAAGCAGTACCCTGAGAGTACAAGATTCCAACTCCCTTTGCTCTGGGTAGATAAAATGGCATCGATTCTACATCGCAATGCGGGAAGTAGGCCAAGAAACAGGACGTGCGGGTTTCATTGGTGTATAAAACGCATGTCTGGTTAACAACAACATCACGATGGGGGTTCCTTGGAATGTTTCGTCTCACAATGTACCGATCAATTAGCCACCCATCGAGCTGAGGAGTACGGGGGATGATATCACTGATGTTAACGCTGAGCCACGATTCGTCCAATGGGGCCAACTTGTTGGTGATGATACCCGCTTTCCCTGTAAATTCAAGATAATAATCTGCACGTAACAGCACCGTAGAGTTTACACCAGGATTGCGTACAAGGTTGTCTATTGCAACAATAAAATCTTGAACGGCAAAATCAACAGGAGTTGAATATAGAGGCTGCCAATGGGGATCAAATGGTTCAGAGGATCTAATATCTGTCATATTCGCAATAAATATATTTACCAGGCCCTTGAACTAATGCAATTTTGAGGTCCGCTTATATAATACTTAGCGCTGCTTGATCGCAGTCAACTCTTTATTTAGTCATATTAACAGTCCCAAACACTTGCTTAATATCATGAGTCCGTCGCAATTCCAGCAGCTAGAGAAGCTAGGAGAGGGTACCTATGCTACTGTGTATAAGGGACGCAATCGTCAAACGGGCCAGCTGGTAGCTCTTAAGGAGATCAGCTTAGATAGCGAAGAAGGTACCCCCAGCACTGCAATCCGAGAGATCTCGTTGATGAAAGAGCTCAAACACGAAAACATTGTGACTCTGTACGATGTGATACACACAGAAAACAAGCTCAATTTGGTATTTGAGTATATGGACAAGGACCTCAAAAAGTATATGGACAGCCACGGTACCAAGGGAGCGCTGGAGCTGCCCAAGGTGCGTGCGTTTATGTATCAATTGTTGCGGGGTGTGATGTTTTGCCACGATAACCGAGTCCTTCATCGTGATTTGAAACCACAAAACTTGCTACTCAGCACCAAGGGGGTTCTCAAGATTGGTGACTTTGGCCTTGCTCGTGCGTTTGGTATTCCTGTCAACACATTCTCCAACGAGGTCGTTACTCTATGGTATCGTGCTCCAGATGTGCTACTTGGCAGTCGAACCTATGGTACGTCAATCGATATCTGGTCTGCCGGCTGTATCATGGCCGAGATGGTGACTGGTCGTGCGCTGTTCCCCGGAAGTTCAAATGAAGACCAATTGCAGCGGATCTTCAAATACATGGGCACCCCTCATGAGCAAACCTGGCCCGGTGTCACATCTATGCCCAACTATAGTCCCAACTTTTACGTCTACCCTCCCCAAGACTTGCGTCAGATCATCCCTCAATTGGGTGATGTTGGGCATGATTTACTGGCCCACTTATTACAGATGAACCCAGAGACTCGTATCAGCGCAAGAGATGCCCTTCAACACCCATGGTTTGCCGGTTTTAATGGTTATTATCAATAATAGATAATAGCAGTAATGATGTATTTTGAGGTTTCTAAGTTGCTGAAATATAAATGAGAGCTGGATCAATTATAATAAATATTTGGGAGAGAGGTGGTCTTGCAAAATAGGGACGGCCCTGAAGATGTCCCTGGAGGTGTCCCTGATCTCACCGAGCTCCCATTGCTATAGCCTGGCCTCAAGTGCCTTTAAAACACGCTTTCTCCCCCACATGGTTGCTGCATTCCAAACTGTATGCATTTCCTTCTCATCCAAGTCCGCGAGCGTCACCATTCGATGAGTATACTTATTACCTAGCTCAATGGCCTTGATGAGATTACAAGTGCTTGGTACATATTTTTTGTTGACCAACACTTTGGTATACTTTGCATCTATCAAGCGATCATAACAGAGCGCATGGTCCTCGGTATTGAGCCCGCACTCTAATAGATAGGCAATAAGCTCAGGGCCTCTTCGAGTCAAGATGAAATGTGGCAAGGTCATTGGCTCAAAGTTTCTCAGATTTAGGGATTCCAAAAGCTCACGAGTCACAAATGGGAGCAACAGTACCGAGACGGGTGCGGCTCCATCATTAACCTGGTTGAGGATGAATTGAGATTCCAAGTAGAAATGCGGCTGTAAGTTACGCATAATGTGTCGTGAAACACGCACAAGGTCCAAGTTCTCACTATAAATAAATATTTTTTCTAGAAGCTCTTTTGGAAGTGCCTCGAGACTGGTAGTAGGTGATAAATTTGTAGCCTCAGTCGACTCTGTGTCGCCTTTGTGTCTAAGTTTCTGTCTCTTTATAATTCTCCCAGATTCATTGCGCGTTTCACGTAACTGTAACACTGTTCGATTTATTTCCAGCCAGCCCATCCAGCCAAATTGAGGAGCTGTAAAATCTAGCTCTGATTGATAAAATAATAAAAAATAGTATTTACTCGACGTGAGAGAAGAGGGTTAGGGGGGGTTGTGCGAAAAACTCGAGGGTTAGGTTAAAAGATTTCCTAATAATTATTTTCACATCTCTTTCCTCTTCCAACACAAACTACCATGAAGGTAAAGAAACCCACAAGTAAACGTAGAAGTACCCGTATGGAGAAGGGTCTAGCTAGAAAAGTTACTGCACACAACCGGAAACAGAAAAAGTTGGCGAAAAAGGATGTTACATGGAAATCAAGAAAGCCCAAGGATCCTGGTATTCCCAATTCTTACCCATTCAAGGCACAATTACTCGAGGAAATTGAGCAAAAGAAACTTCAGGAGATTGAGGACAAACAGCAGCGTCGCGAGGCCATGCGTGAAGCCGCTCGCAACCAGGGGGCCACTGAGGCTGATCTCGCACAAATGGACGCTGCAATGGATGTTCAAGATAACCAGAGCCGCTTGAGTGCTCTTATGGATAGTGCCCGTGCCGCCGCTGAAGACTACGAAGGCGCAGACGAGGATATGGAGGATGAGTCTGATGACGACGACGAAGAGCCTGCCAGTGAATTGGTCGAATCTTTTGAGCAGATTAGAGGAGACACTTCTCGTAAAGCTTTCGACAAGTATTTCAAGATGGTTATTGATAACTGCGATGTGCTCATTTATGTTTTGGATGCCCGTAACCCCAATGGCTATCGCTCGAAGCATGTCGAGCGGTTAATCCTAGCTCACCCCCAGAAGAGGCTGATTTTTGCTCTCAATAAAATTGATCTGGTGCCTACCGAAAATCTCAAACAATGGATCAAATATTTATCGCTCTCATTCCCCACGATCCCTCTTGTATCATCCCCCAATGCACCCAATGCAAAGACTTGGAAGCACAGCAGCTTGGACTTCAACGCGACAAAACTTTTGGAAAGTCTCAAGAAATACGCTAATAATGCTAATCTCAAACGCGCAGTGACTGTTGGTGTTGTCGGTTACCCCAATGTCGGCAAGTCTAGCATCATCAACGCTCTCATGGGTACCCGTCACTTGAATAGCAGCAAGGCATGTGCTACTGGTGCTAATGCAGGTGTTACCCAAGAGATCAAGCGTGTCAAGGTGGATAACAAACTTTTGGTGCTTGACTCTCCCGGTATTGTTTTCCCCACCAGTGCCACCAAGGGCAAAGATCCTGTTGATGAGCATGCTCGCCTTACTTTGCTCAATGCAATTCCCAATAACCGTATTGGCGAGTGCCGTCCAGCAGTTGCCAAGCTGGTGAAGCGTCTGCGCAAAGACCCCGAACAGTTTGCTCTTTTCAAGGAGTACTATGACCTGACTGGCATTGTCGATGATGATGGTGAACAATTCATCACCCAGTTACTGGTCCAAGTTTCCCGCAAATTGGGTCGTTTGGGTAAAGGTGGTGTGCCTAACCTTGACAGTGCAGCTCTTGCGGTTGTCATGGATTGGAGAGATGGCCGTGTTTCCGGATGGACTGTGGCACCCGAAGAGCCAAAGAAGGAAACTAACGTCGAGCTTGTTAGTGCTTGGAGCCAAGAGTTGAATCTGGATGAGATGCTTGCCAATCTAATCTAAACATGTGTCTGCAATTACTATCTCGCGCATAACATTTTACCACTCGCCAGGCTCCGATGCCACTTTTCATAGCTATTTAAGGGTCGATCCACCTGTGTTTACGCAGCATTGTATTCTCTGCCGTGCTCGCCGATTTGCATTGTTATCATTAGTCTACAAAAAAATGCCAAAATTTAATACATAGTTTCTAGAGCCGCGATTCACCGCTACTGGTTAGCCCTCGTCGGAGATCACACAGTGCAGGTTCTGCTCACGCATGTATTCAAGGCACTCCTCGTAGCATTTTTGAGTCTATGAGGATGATTCTGGTGCCAGGTGCCTTCTCCCACGCCTCTGTAAGCCACTTTTCACGGCGAAAATTCTCCGAGCCGCTTGGCGCAGCCACATGCAGGTACATGCAGTCACCCTATGGCCACGTTCCTAATCGGGAAATTGTGAAATATCATGAATGAAAAGTTAAACCGTGCGTATGCGGAAAGCACAAGAGGAGCTAATAAGGAAGGTCCCAAGTGCCCCGAAAAGTATATATTGAGGGCCTCCCCCCTATATTTTTTTCATCACTCAAACACCTCTCTCTACTGCAAGCTCCCTGATCATCAAGGGACAATTGTCGGCTGCCATTTGGTGCGCGGTATAGAAAAGCCTCGTAAGTTCTTCGATACTATGCGCCAGGTAATGGCTACCTTTCCGACAAGACTCTCTTGCTTCACTAGCTTCAGTACTGTGTTTGGGTTTTCAATCCAA
>JAKTWO010000074.1:0-23700 GCA_030582055.1 Wickerhamiella lipophila | reverse complement strand
CAGTAAGTCTGATGCACTACGTACCGACGGGTATTAAGGTGATGTAGGTCTTACGCCCCCACTTGAGCCTGTGGTAAAGAAGTTGCTTCAACAAGCTGTCTTTACTTCATGGTTGGCCAGTCTCCAACCGGGTTCATTTAATCAGAGTGATACTGCTGGCTCGCCATGAGCTAATCGCGCCATTCAGAAAGGAATTTTTGGATCTTTGTAGTTTATTTATTCTTAAGTTTTTCACCAATTATCTTCTCAGTTATAAGACCATGAAGGCAAAGCCACCAAGATACTCACAGCTCATTAAGCTTCGCAATGAGGCCCTCGAATTCGTCCTCATCCACATGTATATACTCTCCAGGCATATCATCTAAAGACTCCTGTAACCTGGATTTCTCGCGCTCCAACCGTTTTTTCGCGACATACTCTTCTCGGGCGATGGGGGCCATTTTACTGATTTTGTCTTCTTCATCTTTGAGAGCTTGATCTTGCAGGGATAACACAACTGGCAGCTCGTCTGGGTCATCAGATCTGGGCTTGCGATGCTCACGAGAGACCCGCTCGGCTTCTGACCTGCTGGGGCCAACATCGAGTTCGTACTTGTCACGCACAGGTTGATCTAAAATCATAACAAGTAGCCGCAATGTATAGTACGCATCATTGCCCGCATTGTGTAGAAAAGCATGTGGCATCTCCAAGTGTTTGAGCATCTTGCCTAGGGAACAGGGAAGACTGCACTGAGACTCCCAAATGAGCTGGGTATCCAGCACAGGCACTGATCTGTCGAGCGAGAAACCGTTTTTGGATAAATAGTAGAGATCATCTTTGACGCTCTGGCCCACATAAAAGACCTTTTGAGACTTTGGTTTGAGGCTGGTGATAAGCTCTGCCCAAAACTCTCGGCACTGGGCCATGGTCAATATCCGGCTTTTACCCTGAGTGAATAAGTGACGCTTGTCTGCAACTCGGCGGCCATTGAGCTGGTGCTTTGCCTCGGCAGGTATTAGATGCCAGGTCTCGAAATTGGGGCTCCACCACTGGGTTTGTTTGGTCATATCTAGCACTGAAATACCAATCTCCGTGATCACACTTGTATCAAGCTCCCACAACTCCAAGTCAAGCGAAATGAAGATGAAATCGCACGACTCCAACAGTTTCTGACCGACTTGAAGCATTTGTTCGCCATTCATTGTGAGCTTGTAGCCGTGGAGCTGCTTATCTCCGGCTTTGGCTTCGCGTTTAGCCTTTTGTTGCTGTTTCTCAACCTCTAGCTCCTGTGCTGCTGTGGCTAACCCCAACTCAGTTTGAGGGCTTGATCCTGGTTCGGGGTCTCCAAGAGGATTTTCTAGCTGGCCAGGCCCGTAGCTCGAGGGTTGTGAGGTATCTGAAACCGACTCTGCCATGTATTTATGTTATAATCTAGGAATATCACTCTAGCTGGAGCTGGATCGCTCTCTCAAGACTCCCGATTAGGTCAGTGCAGGCCAATATGCCAATGGTTCATGTACGGGCTCATTGCAGCTTTAAAATTGGTTTTTTATAGTACAATAAGAAGGAGTTTGTACATGAATATAGTTTATGGAGGTCTACCTCGGGGGTCCATTCATTAGCGGGTCTCTTGGGCGGCCTCTAGAGTGGACTACTTTGAGTTTTTCTGCAGAAAAGTGAACAAAGCGCCAATAAAAAATCCCAGCATCATTGATTGGGCTGTAACGAGCGTCACCATAGCGAGTATGGGTACCACGTCGAGAGCCTCGTAGAAAGCCAGGACGATATACAATGGAAAGGTAACCAGTGCGGATATCGAGGATGTCAATTTGCAAAGTGAACTGATAATTGAGTGGACGTGCACGATGATTACACTGGTGGACTGCATCCTGGAGCGATCTGAAGAGTTGGTCTGCGAGTCCAGGAGCTGCTAGGGAGCTGTGTGGGTGTGCGAGTCTAGGACCCACAAAGGGACCCGCAAAGGGACCCGCTCGAAGGGGCTGTACAAGTAGCAACTAATTCCAGCTTGTAGCACAAAGGGACCACACAGAACCCTTCTTAACCGTTTATGGACTGTTTAGGAAACTTTGTGGTGGGGATGTTTGCAGGTGGCGGTATAGTGGGGGCTGGTCCGATTTTATCGGCCTCTGGGTGCAAACCAGGAACTTTGAAAACATTCAGCTCGCTGGTTTGGTCGAGACTGGCTGTTTTGATAGCAGTAGGGGTATCAATGCTGGCATTTGTGTTGAACCTGCCGAGATGCTTACCCACTTGGAGCCAGTAAATGGCGACTCTTTCGCGGTGTTTTTTGCCTGTGAGGTGCTTCTTTTTTACTTTAAGTGAGGTGTGTGTGAGTGTTACATCACAGTAGTAGCATTTATACGCCATCCAGAGAGGCCAAATAAAGACACAGTCAGCTAGAGGCCTGGCTGGTAGCTGTGGGTGACGAGTGCAAGTCTTTTGGTAGCTCGAACATGTGCAGCACAGCAGTGGGCCTAGAATGTAGTTGAGTCTCTATCGGAAAAATGACATTAAATAAATAAATTAAGCAATCTACAAAAACGCACACCAGCCTATATACATGCTGCTTAGCCTCACCGGGTCAGTGGCAGTCTTGATCAAGTCCTCCACAAGACCCTGGACACTTAGGGGCGCGCCAACCACGAGGGACGGTTTGATATCGTTTGGCATTTTGTACAATTTGAGTTTCTTTTGGATCTTTTGCATCGCCTTTTTGGGAGTGTAGTGGTTCCGCTTTTGGTGTTCACTAGCGATTACAGGGTCGTGCACAAACGGTTCAAGGATAGTCATGAGCAAACCCTCGTTTTTGTGGAGCAGCTCCAGCGTGATCTCGCTGCTTTTTCTAAAGGGCCCCTCGTACCCATGCACTCCAAATGCATCAATCATGTTTTGGGTCAGTCTAAACGGCACCACCTCAGGAATAGTGAACGTGGCTCCTTTATCAAATAGACAGTCGAAATCAACATGTAAACAGACACAGGTATGTTTAACAATCAAAAGATTTTCCAGGTGGCGATCGCCCAGCCCCAAAATGTACCCTACAATCGACATAACGGCCGTGCTTTGTGTGTAGAGGTTGCGGGCCTTGAGCCACGCGGCAGGGTCAGGGAACATTTGCAGAAACACTTCATACAAAACAGGACTCACCTCCTTGCAGATGATATCAAAGTTGCGCACACGGCGGGTGGTCTCGCCATTGGGGTCCAACAGTTTCTGGAATTTTTGAAAGTTCCACACAATCCCGCGAGTCTCGTGGGCATTTTTGATGAGTTTACGCGTAGGGATAGCGCCATCAATCCACTCAATGAGCCCTCCCTTCTCCATGAGCGGTACTACTTTATAGCTCAGGATTTGTAGGTGACGCGCCACAGCCTTTTGGTCGCGACTGAGCAGCTGGTTGATAGAGGTCGAGAAATCCAACAAACGGGCATCTTTGCGCACATCATCGTGACCTTTACACAGGATCCCGTATCGGTTGCCGTCGGTGGCACGTATTATTACTTTTTTGGGCCGCTGAAGCGACGCCATGATGTCCACCTGCTCGTCAATGGCATAGAAACATGCGCTTATGGGGAACGCATTGTGTGCGCGCATATCAGCGCCAGGACTCGGCATCACACTCTCCATAAACTTCTGGATGGGGACTGTGAGGCAATCTCCATAGGTGCGCACCACTTTCTCATCAAACTTGAGATTGGCAAGGGTGCATTGCGTGAGGCTCTTGTCTTGACGAATATCGTATGCGCACAGCCTCACAAACTCATCAATCACTTTAACAGCGCCGCCAACAACATCTGGGTGGGTATGAATAGCGCTTTTGAGGATCTCGCTGCCCCTCTTGCGTCGTGTGGTGTTATCACTTCTTGTGGCCTCGATGAGTGACCAGATCGCCTGATGGGGATACACTTTGCACACCAGCGTCACGATTGTTTTCAAAATCTGGTAAACATCGCTGTTGATTGTGGTTATGCGGCTCAAGAGCTGTGGGAGTGCACTGTAGAAAAAGTAGACAGGGATACGCCCCTTTTCGCGGAAATGGGCTCCAAAAACCCGGTTGAAATCATTGATAGATCTGAGACGTTTGTCCATGATGTTCCGAAGTTCGAAATCCTTGAATCTTCCCGCCAGTTCATCGCGCGCCAGATCTGCATGTTCCTGACTGGAGAAATCGAGCCACAAAGTCAAGAATTTTGGCATTGATTCCTCAATGTATTTGGAGCCGTATTTGAGGGTCTTGAACAAATTGCTGATGATGTTGTTGAAGAGCGTTCCATCGTAAAACGAAACCTCCCTGCTTTGGGGCTCCATCTGTAGCTGGTACTCGTATATCTTGAGCCAGTGCTTTGCGTGGCGCTGAGACACTTTGTCCCACTTGGTTTGCATCCTCGCAATCACATTATAGCGGCCCACCAGCTCTTCAGTAGTGGCGTACCCACTCATGTCCAGCCACTCGGTATACAACAAAGCGTTTTTGGCGAAATTGAATGACGAAGCTGCCGACCGGAATTTAGCATAATCGACATCAAATCCATTAAGCTCCTGGGCCAAAGTCCTTAGCGCTTGTTCTTGGCTTCCTTGCTTCCACTGTAGTTTGGCATGTTCACGTCGTGCTAGCGGGTGCTTGAGTTCTAGCGCTTTTAGGACATATTCAATTGCCTTGACATACCTACCAGATTTGCGCGCTTCACGGGCGCTGTTGTAATATGCACCGGCGATACTGCTGGAAGCACTGGAGCTGATGCTGGAGCCCTCCCCCATAACATTGTAAATAACTCGTCGCAAAGAGAGCAGGTAGTCGCGGTCCTCAAAGTTTGCGCCAACCCGATCCAGCCTGCTATACAACGTCTGGGACAAGCTGTCGTCAGTAGCCTGCGTAGACCCAATCATTGTGGAAATAGCACTTATATCATAAATGGCATGCAGGAAGATAGACTCGCTCCTAATCTGAGACAATGATGTGACTTCCTGCTTTGCGACGCGCTCTATTGCCAAAAGGGCACCTCGGTCCACTGCTGCCTGCAGCTCCTCAGACTCTCCATGCTTGAGGGCCCGTATACACTCTGCGATGGGGGTGGTGAGAGATGCGGGCGCCGCGACTTTACACAGGTTTTCGAATTGTTCCCAGTTTTCACATATCCATGAGCTTTCTACCCCGATATCCACCATCTTGGGCGTCACGATAGCCGCATCCACGCTCGAAAGGCGGCTTAGCACCAGCTCGGGCCGTCCCGATGAGCGATAGCACTCGAGCGTACCTTCAAGCACACTGGAATCCCATTTATCCAGATCTTGAGCCAGGAGCCCATATGAAGCGAGGGCAGCATCCCACTGCTCTGTTTTCTTGTAATGGAGAATACGCTGGTCAAGAGTCCAAGACTTGAATTGGGTCGAGACTCCTTCCATTGAGTCTACGTCCTCCAAGTTGGCATAAATCTGGGAGAACCGCGAGAGAATTGAGCTTCCAGAGCTGGTAGTTGAGCCAGAGCCAGAGCCAAGGCCAGAGCCAAGGCCTGATCCTGGGCCTGAGCCTATTCCAGAAGCTCCACCACTATAACCCCCACTAGTACCTCCACTAGAGCCACCACCAAGCTCGCCATTGCGGATCGCTTGCTCCCAGTATCGAATGGCTCTGGGATAGTTTTGACACTCGATGGCGCGCTCTCCTAGTACAACCGGTGAGATGTTATTATAGAGGGTCTCCACTAGTGTCAACTCTTTTGTTTTGCCAGTATTTCGCTTCTCGCGCATCCATACTGCTAGGTAGTCAAAAATGGAGAATACACACTGATGGACCAGCGAGGTCTGCGCGTCGTCGGTACCGCTCTTATTCAAAATAGTGGTAAACTCGGCCGAAACTAAATCCGCGGCACGCGTTGAAATTAAAACCGTATTGAGGACGGCGTACGGCAGCGCGAACCTTGCGATATTCTCCAAGTGGAAAGCGTCGCGGCCCTTGGAGAACAGGAAACTAAGCAGACCGAAAATGGTCTGTGCGTTACCGCCCGTCGCCTTGCACATAATGTCAAACGTAAAAACCCGCAACCAGTGGCTATAGGCCATCTTGGGCTTGTATATAGGCTCGGTGCGCTGAGGAGCCACAGCAGCGAAATTCAACTTGTACTTTGTGAATAAAAAGGGGGAGAGGAGCGATCCGTCTTTGGGGAAGATTTTCTCCACCTCATCACGATTTTCGGGGCCAAACCCACTGAACTTGAGATATTCCTGGATAACGTACCCCAAGTACATTTGGAGGTCCGGGTCGGATGTCGCTTGCAGTTCAGGCAGGAGATAATGCTCAATAACGTACGCCACAAACTTGTTGCTTTCTTCCACCACCCCAAAACTGTCGATTACCACGGGCCGGTCTTCAGTGTGCGTCTCAAGGTCAACCCGATATGGGTCGAGGGCGCCCAGTGCCCCTAAACAGTTTGCACAGTACGCACGCAAATCAGCCGCATCGAACCGTTTTGCTACCGAAATGATCACCCGGATCGCTTGCTGCAAATCATGGAGCTCGGACTCGGCCTTGAGCTGAACACCTACTATATCCTGGTGCTCAGCTATCAGGTTCCAGAGATCGTAAACGCTCTGGCACACAATATAAAAGTTCTCCTGCGAGCATTTCGCAACCATTTGTCGAAACTGGCTCAGCGTAGTGTACCCCCTGCCGAGTGCTTTGGCTATCGCATTCACTTGGGCCTGGAATTGAGTGTCGCTAGAGTGGTGGACCAGTCCTCGTTCCAAGATAAAGTTCTCCAACTTGGAATCGCTGAGAATATACTCAAGCACTAGTTTGGCCTGTGCCCTTGTTTGCGTATCGAGATCATTCCATTTGTAGGCCAGAATCGCAATTGTTAAATCATAAAATTCCCGGGACTCGTCGTGTGTGCCCTTGGAGTCGAGATGTTTGAGCATCGCGAGCCAGCACTTGAGGCTATAAAACGCGGTAAGCGGGTCATTCATTTGCGATTGGAGCAGCGTGAAAACCTGGGAGCGCGTATTGAACAAATTAGCAGTCCCGCTCTCGAGCAGTACCCTGAGGCCTTCCAAGTACTGGGACTTGCCAGTGGGGAACAACTTACCATTGCGGTTAAAGCACAGGTCCTGGGTGTAATGCGAGATCAAATTAAACACCACGTCCAGATCGAGTTTCCCCGGGAAAACATAGTGTATTGCCGCAATGATTCGAGTATGGTCGCAGGTCTGGGACAGTTTGAGGAGCTCGGCTAGAATGTCCCGGGCGTGCTTTTTATTGGAAACAATTGATCTGATGCCAAACCCTACAGAGTTGAGGCTGATTCCTCTGATTTTGCGCTCGGCAAACTCTTCGGGCGACGAGCTGCTGGCCAGCAACAGGGCGATGATTGGCCCGATGTTATCACGGATTAGCCGCTCAACATTGGTGGTCTGGGCACGCGCAATCATCCGGATTGTGTCTGATTTTTCAAATAGCACCAGCGACGGAAGGGTGGTACGCGCAGTTCTGACCAAAAATACATCGCGGGTGATGCCGCAGAGAGTACAGAATTGGTCCAGGACCTGCTCGGTTTTCGGTTGCTGCACCAAGAAAACCGCTATGGTTTTCCAAAATGGCATAAATAGCTGGTACGGCGTCTCGTCCTTGGAGCGGGCCACAGCATAGATTGCCTCAAGGGCCATTGAATTCTTGAGGGCATTGGTGCAGCACATCTCTCTAACGAGCTTCACCAAGAAAAAATTCAGGTGCTCGAATTGGCAGGAAATCGCACCTGCTTTCCAAGCCATTAAAACAGTTTCATAGTGCGCATCAGAAGACTGGTTGGGGTCCCTTATCTGGAGCTTTAGGGTATTGTTGAATATCATGGCCAAGTCGCTTGGGGATGTATCGTCGGTAACAAAATAGGAAAGCGACTGCACTGCCCTCAGCCTGAGTTTGCGGTTCCGACTGCAAACACACCCAATAATCCATGCCCCAATGATTGTTTCGTGGTTGAGGGAGAAATTGGGGGTGTACACCTTAAATAGAGCCAGCAGCGCGTCAAGAGCCACAATACGCGCTTGGTTGTTTTCGACATAGGCTTGGTCTTCGAGCAGTTCCTCAAAACAGCGTTTCCATTCGGTTGTGAGGGGCTGTTTGGGCGTTTCCGGTAACAGGTAGTCCACAATTTGAGGGAGCCGTGCAAGGATATCAGCGTTAAGGTAGGGGTTATTGTCAATATTAGTGGCTTCCTCAATAGCATTCGCAGCTAACAAGCCCGAGCTAGCGATAGAAGCTGTGACGGGGGTTGTTGGTTTTCTATTTTGGGGCCCTGTTCCAAGTCTTGTGAGTTTCTCGAGCGTGAATGGAGGAATGTCGACCATTTGTAGCGCCTCCAGTGCTTTAATTCTAAATTGCTCGTTAGAAACGAGATTTACCAGCCAGTCGCGCTGCTCGGGCTCAAATATGTACAGCTCGTGAGATCGAACAACCGTGCGGGTAAGCGGTACTATAGCAGCGGCTGCCCCATTTTTCTCTATACAGGTACGAAAAGAGTAGAGAATAGTTTTGCCCTGGATGCTTCTTTTGAGCACTTGGGGGTATTTTTCACAGATGAGTTGTAGTACCTGCGAGGCATCGTCGATTCCTTTATGGAAATCAGCTAGCAGGGTTCTAGCAATATCCAGGACTTCGAGTTGCTCCAATTCTTTTGTGCGTAAATCATTCAAGATCCGCCGGAGAGACATCCAAGGTCGAGGCTTTGGAGGTAGGGAGTAAGCTAATAAGAGTGGCGAGGGGGACAATTAGGAGGTTGGAGGGGATATAGAGATGGGAGCATTTAGCATTCGGAATAAGCCAAGCAAAGTACTATTGTCTATCAAGAGTCCTGGAGTTGCCGTTCTGAAGTCGCCGTCCTGAAGTCCCTTTCCTAGTACCTTCCCATCCTGGTCCCTCCCCTCCCAACATCTAATAGTATCATAACATTATCATAAAAATTTACATATCCACGGTATTTAATAATAGTAGTCACCCTGGGCGATCATGGCATCGGCAACCTTGACGAAACCAGCAATGTTGGCACCGCGAACCAAAGAGGGGAGCTTCTCCTCGGTCTTGGCAAATGCCTTGGAGGTCTCGTAACAGTTCTCAAAGCAGTTGGTCATAATGTCCTTGAGCTTCTCGTCAACCTCCTCAGATGTCCAGGTAGTGCGGGCGCTGTTTTGGGCCATCTCGAGACCGGAAACGGCAACACCACCGCAGTTGGCAGCCTTACCGGGACCGTACCAGATGTTGGTCTTGGGGCGAGAGGACTCGTATACCTCGATAGCCTCCATTGTGGAACCCATGTTAGAGCCCTCGGCAACGTACTTGCAGCCAGCCTTGACAAGGTGCTCAGCCTCCTCCTTGGAGACCTCGTTCTGAGTGGCACAGGGCAAAGCAACGTCGATTTTGTCAACAAGAGTCCAGGGACGCTTGTCCTCGTGGTACTCAAAGTCACTGAAATCCTTGCTCAAAGTGGACAACGACTTGCGCTCGAGCTTGACCTGGGCAATCTTCTCAACCTGCTCGGCAGTGAACCCCTTGCCGCTCTTGGAGATAAAGGCACCCTGGGAGTCAGAGAGAGACAAAACGCTACCGCCAAGCTCAATGACCTTGAGAGCAGCGTATTGTGCAACGTTACCGGAACCGCTGATGAGAACGGTCTTGCCCTCAAAGGTCTCTTTGCCACCGCTGGCCTTTTCAATCATACGCTCGACATAGTAAACGAGACCGTAACCAGTGGCCTCGGGGCGGATCAAGGAGCCACCCCAGCTGAGTCCCTTACCAGTGAGGACACCCTCAAACTTGTTCTGGAGACGACGGTACTGGCCAAAGAGGAAACCGATTTCGCGGCCACCGACGTTGATATCACCGGCAGGGACATCAGTGTCGGCGCCAATGTGACGCTGGAGCTCAGTCATAAACGCCTGGCAAAAGCGGCGGATCTCAGCGTTGGAGCGGCCCTTGGGGTTGAAGTCGGAACCACCCTTGCCGCCGCCCATGCTCAAACCGGTAAGAGCGTTCTTAAAAATCTGCTCATAACCAAGGAACTTGAGGACAGAGAGGTTGACGGTGGGGTGGAAACGAAGACCACCCTTATAAGGGCCCAAAACAGAGCTGAACTGGACACGGAAGCCACGGTTGATTTGGATCTTTCCGTTGTCGTCCTCCCAGCAAACGCGGAACTGAATCACACGCTCGGGGACAGAGACAACATCGACGAGACGCTCGAGCTCGGGGCGCTTGTCAAAGAGAGTGGAGTCCTTGAGGGTAAGCAAGAGCTCGTCGTAGGCTTGCTGGAATTCAGGCTCATCAGGAAGGTTGGACATTTTAGGAGTGCCCGGGTCGAGGGGTGGGCCTTGCCTTTATAGACCTTGGGCTGCATAATCACTACCCAATAATTTGCAGTGCAAGGTTCTGCAGGTGTATGCATACCTATGCACAACCGATACTGGAGTCATCCTAAATTATATGCGATTTGTTGGGTTAGATTTAATTTTAGCGGGAGAAGAATACTTTCGGAGGACCAAAGCTACACAATACACTATATTGAAAACATTTTTAGTTGTCTGTTCACTTTGCTAGTAATAATTGGCCCGGCCATTTCCGGGACCTCTCATGAGCTGCTGTATTACGTACGTCAAGCAGGACTATGCGGTATCGACCAATCACACTACGAGCGCCCGGCGATAATGCAAAGACTATGCAGGATAGCAGTAGGGGTGCATAAACATGCTTCTCTCCACGGGAACACCATCATGGACTGGCACACGACATCACCTGCCCGCCCTGAGGTCCACGGAAAGTTACCGGTTCTAGTCTGAAAAATGCTACAAGGATCAGATATCTGTATGCTTCATGTGCTTTGATTGCTCAAAACAAAAGTTAGTCGTCCCTCACCTGTCAATTGCGGGCTGATCAAAAGCCCCATGCATGATCGATGCAGATTTTTTGACATTCGAGGTGGAAAAAATTTCTGGTTGAAGAGCCGCCGCAGTAAATTAGACTATTGCGATGTAATTTTACTCTGCATAGCAGCCCTGGGCAAAACTATAAAGTCTGTTTAGCCTCCGGTAAGGTATGCAAATGAGATACCGATATCTTGAGATCTCATGTTTATAAATTGATATGACGTCACTTGTGGCCGAGTCTAGGGAAGCGATATCGGCGAGAAGGACTAGAGAAGTAAAAGTTTTGAGGACCCACAATAGCGATCACAAGAGTCTCGGGCAAGCGTGCAGTTCATTATACGGAGCTCGAACGGTTGAGTTGCTGCTCAAATACTTGAGCCGCAGCCAGGACAAGCCGATCAAGGTACTCTCAGTCTAGCATGCCTGTGTGACTAGAAAGCCTACCAAAGTATACTGTGGAGTGGATACTAAACAACAATTGGATCAGAATGTTCAAGTTATTTAATAGATAAGCATTTAATTTTAATTTGTGGGCGAAAGCGAAACGTCTGATGGGCCAACGCCAACGGATCCCCTCGGGTCCCCACGGGTCCCCTCTCTACTCGACTTCAAACTCCCTGGCGTCATCCAGAAACGGCTGCATTTCAATGTCCTCACCAGCCTGCTCCTGCTTGAGCTCCTGGGGTTTCATCACCACGTAGCTCTCGATACAAAAGAGTGCCGGCAAGAACACCAAGGCGGCCACCGAGCTCACAAAGAGGACATAGGGTGCGGCCATAAGCGACTGGTCCGCTAGGAACTTCATCGACTCCTCGGTTGCACTCATAAACATGCATCCGCTTTGCACCAAGAGAATAGGGGGCAAGTACTGGAACGACTTGGCGATGCCGGTATGTGCTGCATCATTGAGCACAAACGAGATCTCAATGACACGGGCACCACCCGCAAGCATCAGGAAAACACCAAACATGAAATGGATATCGGTGGAGACCTGTGTGTTTTGAACATGAGTGGCCATTGAGTATCCAGTGGCAATCATGATAATTGCAGGGATATGGTGGCGACGGGGTTTATTGGTGACGCGGTTCCAAGAAAAGTAGATACCAAGCAACCCCACAGCCCACCACACAATCCCCATTGAGGTGTGCTGGATATCACCATGGTTCCAGGCATGGCCCCATCTGTGTTCGGTAAAAGTGTTGACAATACCCCACACGGTGATAACGGTTGAATCGTAAAATTCCTGGCTCTTGTTTTGGCGTTTGAGGAACCCCTGACCAATGTACAGCATTGCCAGTAACAGGATACCATAGACAATAAATGCGGTGCCCATGATGCCGTGAGCGAGACACTGGCCCATATGGTCAGCTTTGCAGAACCCCAACAGCGAGATGAACCCCAATCCGACCAGGACCCAGCACACGAGTGGCTGCAGCACCAGCAGAGTGATGTGGAGGATGTTGAGGCCCTTACGCATATGCGAAAGAACGCCCCGCGGGACGTAAACCAGCAGCAAAAGCGAGATTGCAAAGCATCCCAGGCAGTAGAAAACGGCCAGATCAACGAGCCATGGGTTATAGCCTTCGATACCGGCAACATGGCCCAGTAAAGCGCCCAGTACGGCCATTCCACAGCCAACAATCATGGCAGTCATGTGCCGGGCCTGCTGTTTGGCTTGTTTGCACGCAAATGCGTACGGAATAACGTAGCCCAGGGCAAGACCCACCAGAATGAGATGAAAAACAAGGGTAGGGGGCACGTTCCAGCCAAAATGCACGGCAGCGTTATGGTCGTGATGCATGTGGCCGCTGCCATGGTCCATATTTCCGTGGTCCATGCCTCCGTGGTCCATGCCTCCGTGATCCATGTCTCCGTGATCCATAGTAAGCCAAACTAAATTCAGACTAAGCGGGCACAGACACTGGGGGTCTACATATACTGGGTATCGAAGATTATATAGACGAATTAAATAGACTTGTTTTCTGTACTCACGCTTTGATCTGAAGTATAGAGCCCAAGATTCCAGACCCTGATCACCAGATCACCCATTGCACTAACCCGAGGGGATCCGTTGGCGTTGGCCCACCAAACGTTTCGCTTTCGCCCACAAATGAAAATTAAATGCTTATCTATTAAATAACTTGAACATTCTAACCCCACGACCCAGATCACCCCGTCGCTCCGATCCCAACCGCCTTACAGAGACAAGACCACCCCACTCCAACCGCCTTACAGAGACAAGACCACCCACTCCAACCGCCTTACAGAGACAAGACCACCCACTCCAACCGCCTTACAGAGACAAGACCACCCACTCCAACCGCCTTACAGAGACAAGACCACCCACTCCAACCGCCTTACAGAGACAAGACCACCCACTCCAACCGCCTTACAGAGACAAGACCACCCACTCCAACCGCCTTACAGAGACAAGACCAACCCCACTCTAGTCGTCGTCTGCTTGCAAGTGTCGCTCCAGCCATGACAAACATTGTTTGGAGTAAAAATGGGATCTTAGCCTACGCAAGAGACCAGACTGTCTACTCCACATGGCCACGGTGTGTTGATGGCGTTGACTGGAAATTAATAGAGCCCACCGAGATCAATGTCGGCCGTCAAGTGGCATTTCTATCGTTTGGGCCTTACTTTGATCTGGCAGTGGTGGACGAAGCTGGACGAATCGAGATTATAGAGATTCTGCCCGGGGGAAAACACAAGATCAAGTGTCCATGGCTGAGTGTTGCTGACCCCAGGCCACGACCCACAGAGCTCGACAAAATCGTCGGTATATACTGGCTCAATCACGACAAGAGCCTTGGGTTGCCCACCTCGGTACCGCGAGTCCAAAAACCACAACCGGGCGTTGCCCCAGCGAACACGAAATGTGTTTGGGATAGCGTCAAGCCGTGTGGCCCTCTGCACCCTGTACATGGCAAAACTTGCCTTTTGACCGTCACCGGCAACGGTATGTGCCGCGTCATTGTGGAGTTGGCCGAAGGGTTTCGCGAAGTATCGGTAGCGTTGCCTACAGCGCTCACCATCAGTGCTGTGGCGTTTTGTCCCTTGGTGCCCAGTTCACTTCTTATTGCTACATACAGCGATAGCACAGTGCTTCTTTTCAAACTTAGAGTTGATTTCAGCCCACAATTAATGGCCGCCGACCCTCCAGACGATGCTTTCACTGTTTCTGTCGTGCCCATGGCGGCCGCCTCGGTGACCGAACCTCTGATTGGAGAGTTGCGTGTTTTCGAGCTCATCAAGTCCCCCCTAATGCCTCAAAGCCGGCCCATAATCCACGCAATCTTCACCAGCCAGCAATCTTCACAGGTCCTTATTTTCAAGATGTTCCCCTGGACCGAGAAATTACACGCTGCATTTCAGCGTTTTGAGGAGCAGCCACCCAAGGATCAAGAAGAGCACTGGAAGCTCAGCTTATCCGACTCGCGAACCACTTCAAAGGCTATCAAATCCTATGTGATGACCAAAACCGGCATCCTTATAATATATGTCGATAATACTATCGAATCACAGAACCTTATCAGCGTCCCCATGGTTTTGCCAGGCCGCGATTTGGTATTCAACTTGGATTCCACTGACAACATCTGTTTTAGCCCCAACCTGTGCATCGCTGCTCAGCTACCACCGCCCGAGCAGGAAGGCCTCCCCAAACTAACGCTCCTGAGTGCCGCTAAGCTGCCTGCCCAAATGACCAGTGATATGCCTACAGTAATTGCCACGTCATATGCGTTTAGTGTCTACAACTATATTCATTGCGATGATCTGCTGCAGGTGGTATGGCAGTGGATCAACATCGATTTCCCCAAACACAATATTCGGCCCCAGATATTCACAACAATGCTCGTGAGCGAGGCTCAAAGATTACTCAATGTACCGTTCGATCCTAGCGAGGACCCAAGTAATGTGGACAAGTTCATTGTGATCCCCAGTAGTCTGCAACGGTGGCTGATGCTGCAAATGTATCTGGGCACCTCGAAAAACTGGAAGCGTACACCTCAAAGTCTGCTTGCCGGTAGCAGCCTCCACATCCAGTACACTGCGTTTGTGATGAAATGGACGCTCCGAAGAATCGCCCCCAAACAGGGCGAGCAGCTGACGCCCGAGCAGCAAATGGCTCAGATTTCGCTGAGCTGCTATCATATCAATGGTATGATGGGGCTTGTGAGATGGTTCACCGATTTTGTCGCGCACATCAACCAGGAGATTTTTTTGGCCACCACCCAGCCCGGTGCCTCCACGGATAAAAACGAGAAAATAGACCCCAAGCAGGACCCCAGCGTGCTGTATCTTTCCAGAAACCCAGGGACTTTTATTAATGTGCTGTTGTCTAAAGTCATGCGCTGGCTTTTACTGTTTATCATGAGAGGCATCAAGGGCATTGAAACACTTCTCAACCACCTTGTCCAGCAAGAGAAAGCGCTGAATCATGCCGGTGGGGTTGGAGTCGCGTACCTCACGCTCAGAAAATTCTCCGCCATAATCACCACTGGACCCGTTCCTCTCGCCCCCTTTGACAAGCTCTTGGCGGAGATTGACAAGCAGCTGCAAGTGCTCTACAAGAACGATAAAATCCAAGACCGGGTCAAGCAGGCTTTGGAGCTTGAGCTGCTGCGCAACCATGTGACCCCAGCGGCTGTTTTACCGATCATTTCCCACACAATCAAGCTGTTCAAGGCCCAGCTTTTGGGGTACATCAACGTGCCCAACCTGTATTTCTATGATACCTCGTGGCTCCAAATGGACGAAAATGTAAAGGCTGGACGCGACAAGGTGGACGCAATCAAAAGCTTTGTGATCAACAGCAACCAAAATCTGAGAAAGTGCACACGCTGTGACCAGGTGAGTGCCATTGAGAGCGCAAAACAAGCCCAGCTTAACCAGGTGGGCACATTATTTATGAGAAACTGCTTGTGCGGTGGCATTTGGAAGGATGAAGATTGAGTGGGATCGACACCACTTGATGTCTCCTACATTTATGTTATATTTTTCTCTAGTCTTTGTATATAGAAACATCGGAATCCTAAAACTAGAAAGATCGGAATTCTAAAAACTAAATCTCTATATCTTTATCGCCCTGAGCACATAGCAACTCCACCTGCTTCAACTCTCCAGCTGCCAATTCTGCAGGGACTACTTTGTAGAATTTTGACTTGTGAAAGTTTGCAATGACAACGCTGTCTGCCTTTTTGTAAAAGTTTCCCAGCTTTATATCCCCGTGCAGCACTCCTTTCTGATGGAGCGAGCACACTGCCTTTTTGACAAGACGAGTAGCGGCCGGGAAATCGCTTGCATCTAGGGGGCACCCAAATGGTTCGAGACACAGCAGGGTTATGCTGTCAAGCAAGGTTGCATACAGGATACGCGTGGGCACAAACGGGCACTGCTTGGACATCAGGTATTCGTACATCATGGCTTCATTCGCGAGTGCTGTAGAGGCCACGGAATCAATAATTGGTGCATGTTTCACAACTACTGGTGAGTATGCGCGATGGAAGACCTCTTTTCCTGAGTCCTGATTTCGAGAATCTGTTCTCAAGACGCCATATAGGAATCCAGGCAAGGGCTGGCGGGGGCCTACTTGCCAGTGACAGCACAGCTTGTATGCCCTCAAGCGCAAAGTAGACTTCTTCCAGCTTTCACACGGCGGAGGGCTGGGCTCCAAGTCTTTGAGGACCCACATTGGCGGGTGGGTGGCCTGGACAGGCTCCACAAAAACACCGCCCTCATTGTCCAGGAAAGGCGACTTGTGGTGTATATGGAGGGCCATCCCGAGCAACACACGATACCTTTCGCTGCTAACAATCGCAGGCGATACTTTGACATTCAGCTGTTGAGTCCCTTTTGACTTGACAATGCTGAAAACACGCATCTTTTCGGGAGTAGCAATGTAGCCATACGATATATCCCTAATCAGCATATCAGATAGTAGAGCTTGTATGGCATAAAAGTACCGTTTCATGTCGCCGTCCAGCTTTTCAGGGCTGTTGATCATCACTTGGTGAAGTGTACGGTTATCGTCGAGCAGATTATAATCGCTCGAATAATGGAACCCGCTCATTATAGTCTTTTGCGGCGTATCTTGGTCCTTAAAGTGCACTACAGTCATTAGGGAAAGCGGCTGGTGCTGTTCCCTGAACCGGATATGGAGCTGCTTTGCAATCAGACTCACCAGTATATCGGCATCAGTATCAAAGGGGATACTCAGCTGGTCCAGTCCTTTAGAGTTTGAGTCGACGATATCCTGGATCTCGGGCCAGGCATCGACATTTGCAAACTTGAATGGTTGGTACTCTTCGTATGCTGAGTCCAGGCGTTGGTGCTGTCTAATAGATTTAGATGGAAAATCGAATTCAAATTCTGGTAGCGGCGGCTCCTTCATTCTGGAATCTGGAATTGTTTTGTTTTTTGGGGATGTGGGTCAGGTAGAGAGAGAGTGTGTGTGTGCGTGCAGTGACGCTATATATTGGCACTTGAATGTCACACTTTAAGGAATCAGTCTAAATAGAGCAGGGGTGTCAAGACTCAATGTAATAGTTTCGCTTTGTGAATGTTGTGGCTGCTAGTTGACATGTGCAGTGCAGTGAGACGACGACACAAGGCACTCTGCACTGGTTAGTTGGAGCCACTCTATTAACTAAACGATAAATACTATACAAAAGGGTTGGCTACCTTTCTATTTTCTACTTCATCTGTGCTTGGAGCCATCATTGTTTGCCAATCTAGTGGTACCAAGTTAGCACCATAGAGGCTCTTGGCGAAAACGACCCCCAGATCATTCTCCACAGTACTGAGGTAGTAGTTTGAGCCATCGCCAAGGCTTCTTACTTTAGCCCTCACTATATCTCCCGGGTGGAAACATCCGCTGAGGACCACTTTATCCCGTTCAGTGAGGCGTACATCTTGGACCCTGATGATGCCACCGTAGGATTCGCCTAATTCAGCAAGATCACCGAGAGAGCCACTGGCCTGGCGAACTGTTCCCACGGCATTAGCGCTCCACCCCACTCCGGAATCAGGAAGCAGCTGGCCCTTATTTTCCACAGCCAGAATGGTTACGTTCACCTGCTGAGGGCCTAGCCGGAGCACCTGGCAGTAAACTACATCTCCAACAACCGGTAAACTAGTGGTTGCTCGCTGTGAGTTGCCCCCTTTGCTCTGATTATAAGGGTTTGCAAATTTGTTGACCACATCAAGCCGAGTTCTGCGGTCGCTGGTGGTAGAAGCAACTAGCTGACCCAGCAAAGTAGCAACTACTCGCTTGCTTGATATCTCAAGCCCCGATCCTAGTACATAGGCATCTGGTTCACTGCACACCTGCTGTCCAGGCACTACATATGAAGGCAGCATAGAGTGATTATGAGAGCCAGTAGGTGAAAGGTTGGAGGGGGGCTCGAATTCGGTGATATCCTATAAAGAATTCTCTACATCATTACTACATGTATAACATACTATCATACTATCATACTTTGAGTATTTAGCTTATATTTGAGACCTTTTGTGAGACGGTATAAAGTGAGCATGAGACCAACCTCTGATCAGTCCGGTACTGGATTGGCACTTGCACTATCTGATACTTGCATAAATGGTAAACCTCATTTCGCATGTTCCAAGATGGGATGCCAGCAACTTGAGCCCTGGAGGTTCTATAAGCTGACGAGAACTTTGAGACAAACATAAATGAGCGGCCAAAGACCACATTAATTCCAGGCAATGCCAACTGTTGTATTCCTGCTTATTGTATTTAGTGAAGGAAACGAGTATTGGCTACCTCCCCCGCATGTGTACCCCTAACCAGCCCTAAGCGGCATAAACTTCTCGCGTACATGCATACAGACGCACCCAATGATAGTGGCCAAGGGCCCGAAAAATGAGGATGCGGCGCTCACATTGAGCATCCAATTTAAAAAGAAACAGTCAAGTAGAGCCCAAGGCGCCGAAAGTTACTGGCATGCCCCCCTATTCCTTTCCCTGACTTACCATATGTAATCTGCGGGCTGATGAATAAAATACATGAATATTAATTGGTATATTGCAGTCAAATATTGACCTGGGTGCACCTCGCCGCGCATCTATGCAAGTAAACTTATTTAGGCAGCTCTTGAACATGGTGTTTTCTGACATGGTGATTGCACCAAATACGGAGCGTGGGCTCATAAGTTCCTATTCAAGCCCAAGAATATCCGTTTCGGGTTGATAGGTACTTCCTACCCTGGCGATGACAAATTTGAGCCGTGGATAGCGCATGCAAGAGTGAAACATACATGGCTTGAATGGAGGGACTGCATTAGACTGACCTGCAGGTGCATGATGCAGGAACATTCCAAAGCTCTCCAGGCAGGCATGGTTTGCTGGCTTATGGAAATAATGATAGGATAGATAGATAAAGATACACATTGGCGGTAAAATAGCCGACAGTGCGAGCCCCGAAGGCTCTTGGGAGTTGGGAACTCCCCCCGCGCGATATAAATAACCTAGGGGTCAAAAAAAGTGGGTGAACGCCCTAGAGTCACGATGGATTTCCATAGTCATTTTGACATTATTGAGCTCTTGCTTGATCTGCTGCGCTAGGGCAGGAGTAAGGCGGTTACAGGTCGCGGGCTCAGGGCGGCGATCGTAGTCAAATGAGGAGAAAGTGTCATAAATCATGACCTGCGACGCGAAATTGACGCCGCGTTTCTTGATGTGCTTTGGCAGAGCGAGATCGAGACCCGACGAATCGAGTTTTCCAAAGATGTCGTCGTCGTCGTCCTCGGGGGGTTCCACACGAACTTCCTGGACATTAGGGACTTTTTCTTCATCATTTGGCTTATGCAAAGACCTCACGCTGCGTACACTGCCTTTACGATCAAGGCTGGCCACTCGCTCAACAGAGTTTCTGATATGGGCGACAGCGGCCACATCATCGAGGCTGCGAGGAAACAGGGTGTCGGGAACGTCCAGTGTCTCATCTTGAATTGACAGAGAGCCCTGGTCGTCATCGTCACCCATGGGCACACCTACGGGTGTACGAGCCGGGGCGTTTGCGCCACGGGGGTTGGCAATAGGAATGGGCGACGCGCTGCCATGAGGATTAGGGGTAGGGGACGGAGACCGTGATGCAGAATTAGACCCATAAGGTGTGCCATAAGGTGAGGGGGTTTTTGCTGTGGAGGCTTTCAAAGAAGGCGGAGAAGCCGAGTGGCGGCTCACGATCGGCAAGCTTTGGTGCTGAGAATACTCAAGTGCCTGCGGTGGTGCGGATGGCGGTGGTGGTGGTGGTGCTGCTGCCCGCTGCGGCGGGGTACCAGGAGGCGGCATAGTTTGCTCGAATGTTGGCCCCGAAACATCAATTTTTGGGTTCTTCTTAAAGAGACGCTTCGAGGATTGTGAGATGGACCTAAAAGAAAATGTAGAGCTCGTAGACCGGACACTCATGCTGCTGAGACCACTCTTGCCGCTCATATTGGATGAGATACTGGCACTGTCGTGCAGGGTGCTATTGCGGCGGAACAAGCCCTTGATTTTCTGGGAGAACTTTGGTTTCGGCTCACGCTCGCCACGCACTGGAGCGTATGCAATGGGTTGGGCCATCGAGAACTGTGAATCAGTCCTCGAATGGCGAGGTGTATTAGTGCTGATACTGCTGATGCTGGGGGGCCTGCTGTTGCGTGGGGCAGAGGGCATACTTGCGGCTCTAATGGAGCTCGAGTTTGGCGGTCTCACGGGAACGCTGTTGAGCACGGGTCCTGTCTTGGCAGAACCGGCATTGCCATTACCGTTGGCAGTTCCGGCGATCCCATTACCACTGGCTCTCGTCTTGGTATTCCTTAAGGTATCATGATCAAGAACGCTCCGGGGCCTCTGCTTTTCGGGCGTGGTTTTGGCCGATGCCAAGCGGTCGCGCTTCTCCTGTTCACGATTAGCGTCGTACCTTCGTTCACTGGGGAGAATAAGCGATGTCCTTGAATCAGCCGAGGAGCGCCGACGGTGTGACTGGGCGGGTTCGGCGGATGGCGGCGATTCGCCGCTGGCATTGAGTTTGGCAAGTGCTTCCTCGACTGCTTGGTTCGAGGTGCGTTGCGAAGGGTGAGCTCTGGGGGCTTTCTGAGGTGTACTCGGGGCCTCGAAAGTTTTGGGACTCACCTGGGGGGTCACTTTCAATGCTGGTTTCGGCGAGTCGGGTTCGCGTGCCTTTTGTGCTTTTTGCGCTTTTTGCGCTTGTGCTTGCTCCAGCTGCTCCAGCTGCTCCAGCTGCTCACTCAACAGCACGGTCCTGCTTAGTTCCGACTCGCTGAGACTGATGCCGACTCGCTCAACCGCGCTCTCTTTTATTTGCGGCAGCTCAGCTCTATCCTTTTCATCTGTCCAGGACGAGATCGAGGACGTGGAGGTCTGGGTGCTCGAGGTATCGAGGTCACTACTCTTGATGGAAGGAGAGAGGCTCGGCAGTGAGTGAGTGCTAAGGCTGGCAGAGTGTTTCTGACGATGGTAGCGATCGGGTACGGCGGCTGCGGCGGCGCTGCTGGTGCTTGTTGTTGTTGTTGTGACGGCGGCGCTAGCAGCCAAAGAGGCTGAGCTGCTAGCGGAGCTATACGCGGGGACGAACCCGTTCTCGGTAAACCGTGGCGCGCGACCGAGATTAAGACCGGAATGCATAGGGTTCCGATACAGGTTGCCGGCCGAGACGGAGCGGCGCTGGTATTGCGCTGGATGGGGCGCGCACCCCCCGCCCGGAATAGGCGAAGCGACTGGTTGATACAGCGAGTAACGAGGTTTATAACTGTTATAACTCATTATCTTGAACTGTGGGCAGCGCAAGAGATTAGTGTTTGTGTGTTGCAGGTGCAAAGAAAACTTGCTTTGTTGCTTGTGACCAAGTTTGGGTTGATGGTAGTGGTGGCCCTTACACGAGTGCTATTCTACTAGGGTTTTACTAAGAGGGTACCCAAGCAACAGTCATGCACCAGCACATGCACGGGAGGACCCCCTGCCGCGAACAAAAAAAAAAATAAAAGCGGTGGGATGCAGGGGTCCAGGTCCCATTCTGACCGCACAGCGCTATTCTGCTCTAACAGGAGCTGCGTACCTCTGCGCTTAATCAGTGCTCGCGGGCCCCCATGGAGATATTGGCAGGGCTATTCTTGGTCTACCGCTTACTCCTTTGGATGCATGACGTACTGCTTGCATGCATATAGATTAAAGAGGGAACTCAATGGGCATGTGCTGGATTGGGTGGCCGCTACTTTTTTTTTGAAGTTCAAGAATCAGATTCAAGGATCATAAAGGATCAAGTTAAATGATCAGGTTAAAGGGTCCGAAATTTCTTCGGGTATTTTTCCCCCCCCCGTGTTTTATGGGATTTTAATGCTTTTCTATTAATTTATTCCAGGCTCGCACTAAAGCCTTTGTTCACGGGTGCTACCGTTTGATTGCAGGTGCGGTCACGGGTTCCTGAAACCTGTTTCCCCTTTGGTCTTGCTTGTGCTTTTTCTGAGGGAAATTCCCATCAAGAGCGGTCCGTTGATTTATTTAACCTAGCCCCGGCAGGCCATATGCACGAGCTAATCGTGTCGCAGGGCGTTCCAAAAGGATCGCCTCTAGGGTAAAAGGGGATTGAAGGCAGTTTGGGTTCCCTTTTCCCAAGAGTACCTTGCCATTGGTTTAATTTGAAACCTTAAATGGTGTGCGCACGTCCCGCAACCCGTCCAGCTTGGGCCCGGCACCATCCGCAGCTTCCTCCTTGCCCCTCTTTTTGACAAATTCTACCAAGCTGCCGCTACTTTTGCAGCCGGTTTGGTGATAAGTTGGAACCGTATATAGATGATCAATCACAATCCATTTGACCCGAAACACACATTGAATTTAGCCGAGCCTCCCGGTTGTCTAGGCAAGGCTTCCCACCCCCCCTCCCGACAACCAGCGGGCCAGTTGAGCGTACTGTATGATATTTAGATAGAGGACGCAAATAGTACTACTACACTATAACCAACCTCTTTGATCCCCGGATACTGGCCGATAAAATGTCATTTGATTTCTGCCGGTGCCGGCAGATACGCACCTCGTTGTTGCTGCTACTTTTCAGGTCCAAGCGACAAAGTAAGGGGGCCTCATGAACATAAAGCCAGTAACATGTGACACATATGTCTTTCAGACTATCTTGGCATGTCTTGGGTTCCCTGCATCGCCTTTATGGGTACACTTGATACGTGCCTGCATGTACGACATTTGTGTCATGATTCGCTTATGCGGCCCCTACTCACAGAAACGCATGAATTGATCTGATGACTAACATACGCGAACGAGACGCAAATCAAATTTCAAAACTAGTTGCGTGATATGGCACTTGTGGTCTAGAGCTAAATTATGCGAGATAGCAAGGCGAGCGAACTTTAGCCGGCAGTTGGTGGGAACAAGGGGGATCGTTCATTGGGGGCGGTTTTCCCATACAAGCGTCACTGCATGCATTTTGTTTGAAGTTTTCGTCGCCGAGTTAACCATATTGTGCGAGGTGGTGAGCGTCGTTTTGTGAGGGTGGCGATTGGTGGTGGGGGGTGGCGAGAGGTGGCGAGAGGTTTTGCCACTGCTGGTAGTGGGATAATAGTGGCGAGAGGTCACCATACTCCGAGTCCCACCACACTTTTAGAACTGTGGCGTCTCAGGCTAGAAAGTATCTCCAAGCTACAATGACAAGCTTGTGGTCCCCCCCAACCCCTCAATCCCCTTGACAGCGTCGAGCAGGCACGTAATTTCAACGCCGCGTTTGGTCATGCGCGGAATATCGACTTTTTCCTGATT
>JAKTWO010000073.1:0-25122 GCA_030582055.1 Wickerhamiella lipophila | reverse complement strand
CAAAGGGCACACTTGCTGCCTTTATAGAGGGCTTTGGTGCACCGCTCCATCCACCTGTCAGGAAACTCGGTGGGCAAGCGCCAACTGCAGGCCAGTAGCAGCCACCATGATTCGGCTGCAACTTGGTCAGTGAAGAGAACTTTTCCCAGGGACGTCCAAAAGGCGTTTATTGTGCGCCAATGTGCTTTTTGGGTCGCCGCTGAGGGGAGGTTAGAATCTGGCATTAGTCCGGCACCTGGTGGAATCTCCATGTTTTCTGTATAGAAAAGGATGTCTCCTCTAGATGCCCGCCATTTATAGCTGGGCTTGACCGCTGCGCGAAAAAACGAGAAAATTCGTATCAACAATACTATCTCAACGTAGAGTCTTACGTAAGGCACTTTGGCCGAGTGGTTAAGGCGACGCCCTGCTAAGGCGTTGGGCTTTGCCCGCGAGAGTTCGAATCTCTCAGGTGTCGTTATCTTTTTGCATTTTGTTAATTGTTATAGTCCAAGTCTAGCTTTCTGGCATATGCTACAAGGTAAGCGGTTGCGACCCATGAAACGGACTTTAGAGCGTTAAGGTCACTGGCAATATCGGCCATCAGGGTCGATACCACCGTCGAGTCCAGTGCCGCCAAAAATGTACCAAACCATAGCGTCGCAAGAAGAGTGACCGGTGGCCGAGAGGTTCCTGGTAATTATTCCGGTTCTGATGCTGTTTCTGGGGCTCGAATCATCCTCTTGACGCCCTATGCTTAGATGAGTGGTAATCCCTAGCGGTTTGAGCTTGTAGTTGATTCGGGCTAATTGTACAGGTTTGATTGGGTGCTGCTGGCTTGATTTAGGGTTGATGATTGGGTTGATCGGTGGGAATTAACAGCCTTGCAAGGGCTGGACCACTAGACAGTAATGGTACCTAATCAGGACACATAAGAGTCATACCAGCGCAACAAGCGCTTGAAAAAACGACCACAAGGCTAATCATGAGGTATTGTACACAAAATCAGATTGGATCTCACCCGAAAAGCGTATAAATTCGACTTTTGTGGATCCTGATAACGTGCGTTTTACTTCTAATGCGCAAACGCACAATGACGTAGTGTCACGGAACCACTTGCTACACCAAAAATGCAAATTCCGTCTCAAAAAGCAGACAATAACCAGCCAACCTAGTTGCAATTACAACTATCACCAGCGATCTATCTAAATTTCACCCTATTAGGCTATTCACGGCTACTTTATCTGGATCCGCGAGACCTCGGACACTTTGTAAGCGCATATCATGCAATAGCATCTTCCACGGGTCTTGCTCTACAAATATCATAGGAACCTATTTTCTCAACAATGCCTTTTACTGTCAAAGCCTATGGTGTAAGTGATAATAAATCTGCCGTCAAACCTCTCGATATTAAACGTCGTGATGTAGGTGCCGAAGATGTCGAGATTAGCATCGAGTACAGTGGTGTTTGCCACTCAGATATCCATATTGCCCATGGAGACTGGATGGAGGGTGCCACGGGTAACTATCCTATTGTCACTGGCCACGAGATTATCGGTAAAGTTGCCACGGTTGGCTCCAACGTTAAGGATTTTAAGGTTGGTGATAAAGTCGGTGTCGGATGCATGGTCGGATCGTGCAAAAAGTGCGACGCCTGCAAAGAAAATCTCGAGCAGCACTGCGACCATACCATCGATACCTTTGGCTGTGAGTGCCCTGACTTTGGTGGGTCCACCCACGGCGGATACTCGCAAAAGATTGTTGTCAACGACCACTTTGTTATTCGCATTCCCGACAGCATCTATGGCCCTGCTGCTGCTCCTTTGCTTTGTGCTGGTATCACCACTTTTTCTCCTCTCAACCGCTGGGGCGTCAAGAAGGGCGATAAAGTCGGTGTTGCCGGCTACGGTGGTCTGGGCCACATGGGTGTCAAGTTTGCCGCTGCAATGGGCGCCGAGGTCTGGATCCTAACCACTTCTAGCGCCAAGGCCCAGAGTTTGGCCAAGATCGAGGGTGTCAAGGGCGCTGTAGTGACCACTGACCAGAAATCGGTCGACGAGCACACCAACTCATTCAATTACATCCTCAACACTATTCCTGCTCCTCACGATATTGATGCTTACACCAAGCTGCTCAAGTACCACGGTACCCAGATCCTCGTGGGTGTCTTGGAGCCTTGCAAGACCAATCCCAAGTACGCGGTCACGGGCTCCAAGAACGTAGCTGGATCTTTGATTGGAGGTATCAAGGAGACTCAGGAGATGATTGACTTTTGTGCGGAACATGACATTGTGTCTGATATCGAGATGACCGACTTCCAGCACATCAACGAGGCGTGGGAGCGGGTCCAAAAGAACGATGTTCGGTTCCGCTTTGTTATTGACGTTGCTTCGATTGAGAAGGATTAAGTAGTGATGCCTGTTTGGCACTATACAGTAGCTAGAGATTAGATTAATCTCGAATACATTCAAATCAAGACAAAATGCTTGAGATTCTTGGAACCCCCTGAGTCACCCCCATGTCTGTAGAACTAGGAAAACCGGCCGATATGCACGTCCATCTTCGTGATGGTACAATGAAACAGTTGGTTACACCCACAGTCCGCTCTGGAGGTGTTTCTGTCTGTTTTGTGATGCCCAACCTGGTCCCTCCCCTTACCAAGGTAGAGGACGTGCTTGCATACCAAAAAAGCCTCCAGGAGCTTGAACCTCGAGTCAAGTATCTCATGTCGCTTTACCTTTGCAAGGAAATCACTCCCGAGCTGATCACCGAGGCCAAGAAAGCAGGTATTACCGGCGTCAAATGCTACCCTGCGGGCGTGACCACCAACAGTGACCACGGCGTGAGCTCGTATGAGCCATTTTATCCTACTTTTGCCGAGATGGAGAAGCAGGATATGGTCCTGAACCTGCACGGTGAGTGCCCCAGTGGGTGCGATATCACAGTCCTCAATGCCGAGGAAAAGTTCCTGCCCACCCTGGAACTGATCCATTCCAAGTTCCCCAAATTGCGTATTGTGTTGGAACACTGCACTTCCGCTGCCGCTGTAGAGGCTGTAAAGCGCTGTGGTCCTTCCGTTGCCGCTACGATCACTGCCCACCACTTGTTTTTGACAGTCGATAGCTGGGGTGGATCAGCCCATCATTTCTGCAAACCCGTGGCAAAACTGCCCACTGATCGGTCCGCTCTCATTGAGGCCGCCACCAGCGGGGACCCCAAGTTCTTCTTTGGCAGCGACAGCGCTCCCCACCCTATCGAGGCCAAGACCAAAGCCCAGGGTGCTGCGGCCGGCGTTTACACCCAGTCCCAAGCAATCCCCTATGTTGCTGAGGTTTTCGATAAAGCAGGTAAAATTGACAAGCTCAAAGGGTTTGTGAGCGATTTTGGAAAAGCATTTTACAAGGTCAAGGATGAGGATCTGGCGCAGGGCACCGTGAAGTTGGTTGCCAGCAGCCAGGTCGTTCCCGAGATTCTGCAACAGGGAGACCTCAAGGTTGTTCCTTTCAAGGCAGGCGAGACTCTCAAGTATAGTGTAGAGTGGACTCAGTAAGGAAAAGGTGGGGAAGGTGGGTCTGTTTAAGAGGTGGGTCTGTTTAGAGGCGGGTCTGTTTAGAGGTGGGTCTGTTTAGAGGCGGGTCTGTTTAGAGGCGGTCTGTTTAGAGGCGGGTCTGTTTAGAGGCGGCCCTGTTTAGAGGCTCGACTGGATGGTACACGCTGTTGTGCAGGTCAAGTCTTTACCTTACTACCTGGCCACTGCCCGCTGGTCACTGACTGAAATATAGCTATAGTTATAGATGAATGTGCAAACTGAATAGAATGCCTGGGTATAGTTTGTCTAGCCGGGCGAGTTTCTTTCATGGAGCCAAGTACCTAAGATATCGTTTAGGGTCAGGGATTGGACCCACATACTGTAGCAGCTGCCATCGGCTTTTTGTTTGGTTCTAAAGTGCTTTTCTATAATTTATGGGCGCTACTATACTCTGTGTCTGTGGTTCTTGAACATCTCGGGGGCACCCTCTGTGCCTCGTATTTTTTTTTTTTTTTCTATACCGTACCCACTCCAGGTGTTACCTCGCAAGACCCTTTCACACACACATGAGTGATATTGAAGACGAGTACGAGACTCAGCAGCTCGCTACCCAAAATAAATTCCCATGGTTGAGGGTCCTTGCCTCGTGCGCAATCAATATGCTCATTCCCATGGTCAATGGCCTTTGCCTTGGCTTTGGAGAGATCTTTGCCCATGAGATCTGCGTGAACTTTGGGTGGCGCCAGGCTCGCGTTTACGATCCTGAATCAATGGCGATCCGTCAACGTCGTTCATGGCTGTGGCCTATTTGAGTGCCCTGCTGTAGTGCGTAGTTGCGGTATCGGTATCGTATATATTTCCTCCTCCAGTGGTGTCACGTGGTGAAACACACAAGAAGCTTGAAACCGGAAACTTGAATTACGGTTCGCTAGATTAAAGGTATTTTGTAAAGCCAAGCTGATGCGCATTTCAGAAAACGGAATCGGCGGATTTATTGCACTAATATTTACACTAATCTTACAATAATACCTAGTGACGTAACCATAGATCTTACCCCTTACCCTAAGGCACGCTTAAGGGGGTGGGGGGCAACAATAAAAGCTGGGGGTTGGGAGGTTTCCTGTACACTTGATATTTTATAACCATGGGAATGTCCGAGACTTTTAATGAGCTGAAACAGGCCAAGAAGATGTACGATTCTTTTAGCGGCAAAAGTCACCACAATAACAACAACCAAAACAACAACGGTGGAGATTACGGTAACAATAACGGCGGTGGCGAGAGCGGTTTCAGTGGCCTTATCCACACTGCTCAAGGGTTCATGGGCGGTAACAACAACCACAACAACAACAACAACAATGGTTACGACAACAATGGCTCTAACGGTGGCAACTTTGGTGGAAATGGCCCCAACGGCGGCGGACAGGGCCCATATGGCAACAACAACCAGCACGAAGGAGGTCTCTCTGGGTTGATGCACAGCGCTGAGAACCTTTACAACAAGTACAATGCTAGCCACGGCGGTAACAGCGGTAACAGTGGTTACGGTAATGGCGGTAATGGAGGTTACAGTAACAGTGGTTCTGGAGGTTACGGTAACAGTGGTTCTGGAGGTTACAGTAACAGTGGTAATGGCGGCTACGGTAACAGCGGTTCTGGCGGCTACGGTAACAGTGGTTCTGGTGGCTACGGTAACAGTGGTAATGGCGGCTACGGCAACGAAGGCGGTAGCGGCGGACTTGGTGGTAGCAGCGGATTCGGTGGTAACGGCGGATTCGGCGGTAATCACCAGAGCAGCGAAGGCCGTCACCACAATAACAACGAGTTTGGCGGAAACAGCGGCTTTGGCAATAACCAGGGTGGCAACTTTGGTGGTCCTGGTGGCCCCGGCGGCTTTGGAGGTAACCAAGGAGGTAACCAAGGTGGCTACGGCGGTAACCAGGGCGGTAACCAGGGGTACTATGGAAATGATAACAGCGGCGGCCGTTGGTGATAAAAAATCAGGTAAATGGTGTAAATATATAGTGACGATGGTATCGCGGAGGCGTCAGCACGAGGGGGTCAGGCTGCCGACGTGTCATTGGCTGCCTTTGATGCTTTTAGGTTGTTTGGGGTATTGTACTACACTGTTTGTGCTTCGAGAGCTCTTCTAGCTCCGCTATTGAGATCTTTCCATAAATAGAGTCTTCACCACCACCACCTACTCCTCCTCATCATCGTCGTGGTACATGAGCATAAGCTTCATCCTTGCAGCTTTATTACCTTGGATTGCTTTTTGAATATCTGGATCTTGTTGTAACCTCAGACTACAGCAGTAAAGGTCGTGTTCATAACGATGAGGGCACGGGTGCTGCAATACCTCGAGCGCTAGTTGCTTGTCGTCACTCCAGAGCTCGTGGTAATTGTATGCACATCTATTGGCACGGCAAACCTGTTTTACAAACTCCAAATCTTCGTATATATGATCGGCAATGTAGTTGTACCTCCAAAACTCGGGATCCATCTCGGTGAGTGTGAGGATAAGTGGCTTGGCCTCAATCACTGGGTGCATTGCTGTGAGTTGCCCAAGCAGAATTGCAGTCCACAAGTACCAATTGCGTGAGGCGCACCCTGTATCTAGAGTTTCACGCTCGTACCGTGACCCCGGAATTATATACCCCAACTCGGGATCCCTTTCACACCTCAAAAGCTGTAGATCATCGCGAGTGCACGTTTGCATAAAGTGATGATATATGCCACGCTCAAGGCGGTACGGGTTGTACCTTTTCCAAATTTTATCACTGGTGAAAAATTCATATGCTTGCTTGCATACCATACCCCACCGTATCATGAAATCTGGCCTGTTTTCTACATGTTCACCAACCAAAAGGAATATATCGAGGTTTGAAGCCTGCGATCTGACCATACTGAAAAGTGGTTCGTTGTGTCTGTACTCGTATGCGCAATTATGTAGTGACGGATGCACGAAGTAACCCTAATAGGTAGTTAGCCGAGGTTGAGGGTCCAGCAAACGGGTGCTAGGAGGGCTTGTCAAAGGGCCAGTGCAGGCACATGGTAGCTAGCTTTTGGGTGCAGGGTTCTATTAACTTATTCACAAGTGCTTGAAAAAATTGGCCAGCTGGTTCGGGGATCAAGACACTGGCTGGATACGGGGGCGCTTGCGTTAGTGCTCGATAGACTGCGGTGCTTAGACGTCGTGCCAGGGTCTGTGCGAGATAATACAGTCTAGCTGCGCTCAGTGGGTTTGTGGGTTCGACGGGTTCGCGGTGGGTCCTCAGTGGGTCAGTCTAGCTACACTTACTGGGTCCCCGTGGGTCCCCGTGGGTCCCCGTGGGTCCCCGTGGGTCCCCGTGGGTCTGTGGGTCTGTGGGTCTGTGGGTCCGTGGGCTCTCGATGGGTCCAGGATGGTATGCCTCAAACCCAGTAAGGACCCACCGCGAACCAAGCGAGCCTTTTTGGGTCCTTTACGAATAGTGGCCTGGTCCCTCTACAGATGATCCAGGATATCCATTATTCACATCACCCCTGCAATCCATCATACTGCTTCCCGGCCCAACCCAAGGATTATTCGATTGAACAATCCCACATGTTGGTCCATATGTTGGTCCTCTGCATTTTTTCCATCACCCCTGACCGTCCGACCTTGGCCCCACCATGGTCCCACCTTGATTTTTCTTCTCTTACATAATGGTCGAGCCTACCAGAGTACGCAAGATAGCCGTTGTAGGCAGCCGTGCCGTGGGTAAATCCACTTTGATAGTGCGATTTGTAGAGGAACACTTTGTGGAAAGCTACTATCCCACCATCGAGAACCAGTTCAACAAGACTATCAAGATCAGAGGTCAAGAGTATAACGTCGAAATTCTCGATACTGCGGGCCAGGACGAATTTAGTATCATTAATCAAAAGCACCTGATTGGTGTGGACGGCTTCATCCTTGCCTATAGCGTCACTAACCGCTCCACCTTTGATATGGTCAGTGTGATCTATGACAAGATCCTCAATTATTCGGGGGCTGATTCGGTTCCGGCGGTGATTGTGGGCAACAAGAGTGATTTACAGCTTCAGCGTCAGGTTTCCGAGGAGGATGCCAAGCAGCTGGGCCAGCAGTTGGGGCTCCCTTGTACTGAGACATCTGCTCGGCTCAATGAGCACATTGATAAGGCATTTGAATTGTTGATTATGGCCATCGAGAAGAAGAATAACCCCAAGGGAGCTCAGAAGGATGCCGGGTGTGTGATTGCGTGAGGTTGAGGGTGGCGATGGAATGGCCCGGTAGTGATTGAGTATCTCCCGGCATTATCGTGCGGCCTCTTGTTTGCTTAGTTTATATATTCTTATTTTATTGGTGCAAGGCAAGGCATCGTGCAGGGTTCGCGCCAGGCTCGTGCAGGGTTTGCGCCCTCGTGCCTTTGCTCGACCCAATCACTCCCTACCTATCGGCCTCTACCTATCGGTCTATTTACATACTACAGCTCAATTTATCAAAACTAAAACGCACACACATACATCACTCCAGCTCGGCCTTCAGCTTGGCAAGAGCCTCCTCGGCACGCTCGACCTTCTCCTTGGTCACCCGATCGTTATTGGTATTGTAAAACTCAATCTTATCCTCGAGCTTCTTGGAAATCTCGCTGGCGTCCTCGGGGTTGCGAGGGATATCAATATTGAGGGCAGACAGTCCTTCAATCACGCCAACATCAAGACGCAAGGCCTGGGGCTTGTTGCTGTTGTTGGCTTTACGCTTGAGTTCTTTACGAGAAAGGGGGGCAGCGACTTTTTGCTTTTGTAAAGAGGGCTCTTTGGAGGCGGCGCTCTCTGTTTGTTGCTGGGCATGGCCGTTGGTGGCATTGGGGTTCCAGGGAGCGAAAAACGATAGCAAAGACTGGGCCTGCGCAATCTGAGAAGCAAATGCGGGCTCCTTAGCGACCTCGACTTTTTCTTCGGCCTCGCTGATCTTCTTGGCCTTTTGAGCCTGGTCTTTGGCGAGTTTCTCCTCGTCGGCTTTACGTTGGCGCTCCTCGGCAGTAGCATCACGCCATTCGCTCATCTTGGCATTAAAAGTCTCGCGACAGGTATCCAATTGCCCACGAGTGGCCTTGATCTCCTCTTCCAGGCCGCGCTTTCTCTCCCAAACGGCAGATTTGGCCTTGGCGGCATCGCTGCGAGCGGATTTGCGCGCATCGAGCTTTTTGTTGATCTCAACAACGCTGGTATTTGCCTTTTTCAAAGCGCTATCATCAACCGTCTTGCGCAGGGCAGCGATCTTGGCCTTGATCTCGGAAGCTTCGGCCTCGAGCTTGGGGATGCCTGATACACTCTTGCGGCCGTTGCGCAGGTACACAATCTCCTTGAGGGCTTTTTTCTCGTCCACGAGCTTGAGTTCGCCCGAGTCGACCTGTTTTTCGATCGAGGCAATGGCGCGGGCAAATTCTTCATCGCTCTTGGGGCCCTGCTTGGGGCGGAGAGCGGTGATTTCGCGGATCTTCTTTTGGAGCTCGCCGTCAAGCGTGCGGACCTCGTTCTGGGTGCCCTGGACAGACCCACGGGCCTCGTCGCGCTGCTTTTTGGCCTCGTTGAGCTCATCAAGGAGCTTCTGCCACTCGGGATCGTTTTTGGCGCCAGGGGCAGCGCGCAGCTCTTCCTGAGCTTTCTTTTGCTGCGCCTGCAATCCGCTCAACTTTTCCTTGAGCTCATTGAACTCTTTATCAAACTGGTTGCGGTCTGGGCGCTGAATTTTTGTCGACATGGAGGGAAACGTGATGGTGATGGTGATGACGAGGTGATGTGGCGTTCATGATGTGTGATGTGGCGGTGAGGTGAGGTGCGGGTGATGGTGATGGTGATGGTGATGATGGTGATGGAATTGAGGTGTGATGAGGTGGCGGTGAGGTGGCAATGATCAGGGACCATATCGAAAATATAGTCCAAGGGTCGGCACCAAAAAGGGTCCAGAGTTCAAATACCTACCAGAATCCCATCTCCAAAGCCCATGCCTTCTTCCATCGCTGACATAATCTTTTTCCCGTCTCCTTTGCAATGGCAGATTCTGTGGATGATTCGCAAATAAACCCAATTTTTCTGCAACAAATACACGACGCTCTAGATTCAGATGACGACAACGACGTTGATAACGAGCAGGTAGAGGACCTGAATCTTGGTGTAGACGATCAGCTGCTGGTGGACTCTTTGAGGTCGATCATTTCCGGTGAAAACCATGAACCTTCGCAGCACCAGAATTGGAATCAGGTACTCGACGGCAACCCTGATCCGGCTACTCTTGAAGCAGTCCAAAATGCCCTGCGGGAGCTGGGTGGCCATGAAGTACCCACCACCAGTGCAGGAGGATGGAAACGAAGCCTCACTGAAGAGGATAGAGACCGAATTCGTCAGGATAATCGTGCAAGAAAACGGAGATGGCGGGATTCGCACGCGGTGCGGAACCGCGATAATGAGCTCAGAGGCCGTATTGTGCGCAAAGCCACCCAGATCTTTGGTGATGCCAGTTCTCCCCAAAAGCACGCGTGGATCGAAGACGAGTTTCATCGAAGACGCGAGGGAAGATCACGAGATGACGGTCCGCCCCTCTACGACTTGTTCAGACAGGGGGGCATGAGTGGGCTCGAGGCTTCACGGTACGTATCAATCACCTCTAATAATACCCACCTGATTCATGCAGCCCTTAATTCGCCGCGACCGCCCGCTTACCGTGTTAAGTACACGCCTAAAGAGTCGGTTAGAATCCCAATCCGAATCAAGACCCATGAAGCGAAATCACTAGGGGCTCCGCCAAAACTCGAAATGTTGGCTCACAAGTATATCCCAAGCAAGCCAGATAGGAAACTTGGGGAATTGGGTGAAAAACTGGGCCTCACTCCGCTACCAAAGTCTGTAATTACGCGGTTTGGACTGCCGAGTGCTCCTGAAGATCTTCGTAAATTGGGGCCCATGCCGCCACTGCCAAAGAGTATCATCGAGCATCAAAAGCGCGAAAAGGAACGCAAGGAAAGAGAAGAAAAAGAGCAAGAAGAGCAAGCGGCCTTGGAGAAGCAACGCGAACAAGAAAAAGAAGAAACTGCATGCAAGGAACGCGAAGAAGGCGAGACACGCAAGGAAGCTGCAGAATCTACCGATATCCCCGAAATTCCTACCGCCCCAGCACCTTCCATCGAGATCCCTACCGCTCGTACTACAGCATCTGTGCCCGAAATTCCTAGCTTGGGCCCACCCTCGGCAAGCGAATCTCAGCAGGTAGAGCAGGAGCCTGCGAACCAAGAGTTTACTGAACTGGAAAATATCGACGATGTGCTTGGAAACGCGCTCAGTGCATTGCAGAACGAGAAATCAGATATCACAGATCCCTCGCATGCAATCGAGGAGTTACAAATGGCCCTAGAGCAGCAAGGCTTATTCGAGAACCAATAATTTATATTTATAGCAATATTTATTTTCACCTGTTAATCCGCAACCTTTCTTACCGCATCTAAAGCCTGCTGAACAATGAAATATTCATGGCCAATGGCCGTTACCAACAGGTTCCAGTGCTTGGACTTTGCGTGCTCAATATAGGAGAAAAGCTGCTGTGCAGCCGATTCCAAGGCTACCAGAGCGCTAGAGAAGTCAGTGCTTGTTGTTTTGGTGTCTAAATCATTCAACAACTCTTGAACTTTGGACCACAGTTCGCGGCCACTGATACTAGCTTCCAGCTCAAGGCGAGTTTTGGAGAGCTTCGACTCTAGAGAGCTGATTTTTGTGCTGTCAAACTCAATAAGTTGTGACTCCAGCGCTCCCTTGAGCTTGCGTGCCCTTGCGCGGTGCAACTCTGTCCGTTCATTGTGCTCACTTATACTCTGCATAAGATCCCGCTTACGCTGCATGAGCAGGTCAAGTTGCTTATCAATCTCAGAAACCTCAATTTCCAGGTCGCTGGTGGTATCACCCTCCAGCTGCTGCAATTCCAGGTCAGCGCGAGCGATTTCATCCTTGATTTCGCTGTATTTATGGGCCGCTCTGGTCTTTTTGTGGAGTTCCAGCTGGAGCTCGTCGTCAAGGCTCGCGACCTGAGATTTCGTGGTCAGTTCAAGCGAATGCAGTAGCTGCTCAAACTCAGTACGGATCTGATTGATTTTAGGGTCCCGGACTTCTAGAGCCCTGGCTTGCCTATCCAAGACGCCCTGCAGCTGGTTGATCATTGATGCCATAAGCATTTACTTGGGGCAACGGTCTCTCAATATGTTTCAGATTCACCAAAACCTTAAACGGGTTTGACCCTGCCAGCTGGGTACGCTTTTTCTTTAGCACATTGGTTACAAGAACTTAAAATTTAGGCTGGGGAGCGCTGAGCCACCCCACGTGGGCTCGTTAACCAAAGACCCCATCAAGACCCGGATAACTACCTCCAGGTTATGGGGCATCGATGGCTAGTTCTAGCGGGTAAAGCCCCCTCCACAAATACTCCCCAGGTAAACTTCACCACTCAATCACTCTTGAACCTGCTAACGGTGCCTTTGCCTTGAAAATTTCAGCCCACTATTAAGTTTCTCAGTCCACGTTTTTCCAGAAAGTACCTTCGCCACGATAGAAAGTGGCGTCAATGCGGGGTGACGACAGGTTAATCATCAGATTGCCTTAATTGGGAATTTGTGCATATAGGGCTAAGGTGGCGCTACCCTGGAAAGCCGAGCAAAGAGGCCCCAGAACCGCGGGATATACTAACGGGACGCACCTCCCGACTATTCTGTTTTGCCGTGCAACCTCTCAGTCGCGTTCAATATATGCTTAGCAGCACGATCATCTCTGTGCTTAATTGAGATAACCTTGCGACGCATGGTGCATGGGCGTGCATATTCATGTAGGGTAACGGTAGCGCCCCCTCCCCATGAACCCGAGTATAAGTACTTGGTAGCCCCCCCGCCCAGGGAGGTCTGATAATTAGGATGAACTCTGTCCAGCTCTTTGCTCTTGCCGCTCTTGCCAAGGCCGCTATGTCCGACGACCTCGCTAGCGTCTCCTCCCACGCCGACGAGATGGCTTCCCTCGTCTCTGGTTGGTCCAGCGGTGACGGTCTTGCCGGTGCCCTCTCTATCCAGAACAACTTTGATCCCTTGTCCTCTGCTGTTGATGCCTTGTCCTCTGACTCTGAGAATGTCTCCACTGATGATATCAACGAGGACAGTGCCTCCCAGCTCGCCGACATGAGCAGCGCCGTCACTGCCCTCTTGAACGTTCTCATTGAGAAGGCCGAGGACTTCCAGGCCACTGGTGCTGACTCCATTGTCTCCCAGGACATCAGCGCCCTCATTGTCCCCGCTGCCGACATTGTCTCCAACTTGGTTGACTTTGCCGAGTCCAACGGTTCTTGCGACCTCGTCACCTCTCTTTCCGACCCTGTCGTCTCCATGGGTGAGGCTTTCAACTCTGCTGCCGATGTGTTCGGTGCTTCTACCGCTGAGTTCCCCGAGATGACTTGCGTTGGTGGTAGCGGTTCTGGTGCCGGTGGTGCCGCCGTTGTTGCTGGTGGCTCTGGTGCTTCCGAGGCCGCTGCTTCCGCTACCGAGGCTGCTGGTTCCGCTGCTGCTTCCGCTACCGAGGCTGCTGGTTCCGCTGCTGCCTCCGCTACCGAGGCTGCTGGTTCCGCTGCTTCCGATGCCGCTGAGACCGTTTCCGAGGCTGCCGGCTCCGCCTCCGCCGCCGCTGGTTCCGCTGCCTCTGATGCCTCTGAGACCGCCTCTGATGCTGCTGAGACCGCTTCTGAGGCTGCTGGCTCCGCTTCCGCTGCTGCTGGTTCCGCCGCCTCTGGCTCTGACGCTGGTGGTTCTGGTGTCGCCAAGGGCACCAACCGTCCCTCTGGTGTCGTTGCTGGCTCCAAGGCTGCTGAATCCGCTGCTGCTTCAGCCTCCGCGGCCCTCTCTTCTGGTAACGGTGCCGCCGCCCTCACTGGTGCCGGTCTCCTTGCCGCTGCTGCCGCCCTCCTTATCTAAATTATCTAGCTTGCTTTAGCCTGCTAGTTTATAAAAATTAACTTTTTGATAATTATGTGCAGAAAAACTCGCTTGTTCCTGCAGTGATATGAACAGTAGCCTCACAGTTTCCGCGCGCAGATACCCATGGGCTGTTCCCATCTTCTAACGGCCCTGACTGACGGCCCTGACTGACGGCCCTGACTGACGGCCCTGAATGACGGCCCTGACTGACGGCCCCGACCCGATCGCTGCTGCCTGTAGCCCAGACCTCCTGGATACTCACTAACAAAACTGAAATATATACTTTACGTTCGTTGCCGAGTCAGTTGGAAAAAAAGGTAGATGCAGATGTTGAGAGGTGTAGGTAGGGCACATGTAAAGTTAGACGCAACTGTCTCAGGTTCTTTTTTCCAAGCCTACTGTTGCCAGCCTAATCCCTCCAACTTCTTCAAAATGTCTTGCTCAGTTTCGATTTTGTTCAACTGAGTGATCTCGAGTTTATCACCGTTATCACGACGCTCCTTGAGCTCCTGGATAGCGCGGAGCTTTTTCAGCAGCGACCGCAACTGTTTCTCTTCGGGCGAGGCAGCAGATTGGGCATCGGCAGTGGCGGCGGCGGGTGCACCACCGGGGCCAGCATCGTTACCATTAGCCCGGCGTTTTTGGTTTTTGAGCGCGGCTTTGCTGGGCTCGTTGGCAGTAGCACTACCGTCCAATTGCATTACTCTCTGGTGAAGAGACGTAGCCTTGGCGGCAGGGGCTTTGCCCCTCAAGTGAGGAGGGGTGTAGGCACTTTTAGGAGGACCGCCGGCAGTAGCAACCTCGACTTTAGTGTCTTTAACCGACTCGTGTGGCTCGGCACACTTTTCAGCAAGATTGAGAGGGATTTGCTCCGGGCGCCATGAGACGGAAAACAGCTCCTCGTCTTTCTGGTGGTAAACAAGTTTTCCAGTATAGTGCCAGATTTTAACACCATTATCGACGCGTAAACGAGGCGAGGTAGTGGCAGTCAGGAAATAGCGGCCATCGGGAGACCACTCAAAGTAAGAAGTGTTGCTAGCCTTGAAGGAAACGACCTTGTTCCATTTCGCGTGACGGTCATATACATCGGTATCGCCCTGAATATTTCCGTACCCGCTAACCGTGACAAACCGACCATGGGGGCTGTAGCTCAGGGTATTGCGACTCGCAAGCGGCAAGACGTTAACGGCATTGCCACGAGTATCAAAAAAGCATGTCTTGGAGGGCATATAGCCATAAGTGACACCAAACTCATCCGACTGGGGGCTCCAGGCGACATCGTGAATGGGGCCCTCTTTATCGAGACTGATACGTTGGTCCATACCGGAATTGACATTGAGCAGAAACAGAGTGGCCTCACCGTAATAGGTTTTACCCGAAGTATCGTGGTCGGTGGTAGCCCAAACCAAAAGCGAGGTACCAATGGCGTTCCACATGAGTTTGACGCCGTCCACCTTGAAAAACGTGCGACCAGCGACCTGGTTAGCCGCTTGAGGCAGCTTATAGATGCGAACACTACTGGGTTTGCCCTTTGTACCGAAAACAAAGCACGCAACGTAGGGGTTACGCCCCGGACTCAGCTTGAACTGGCAGATTCCATCGGGGATACTGAGCTTGTTCTTTTGCTGGCCCAGAGTCTCCCCGATATGCAGCGTGGTGTTGTTGGGTTGCCAGCAGACGAATTTCTCGTCGGAGCTCCACTGGATCATCCACGAACCCTGGCCCTTTTGCACTATTTCGTACACCAGCTCGCCCTTGAGGTTCCAGACCTTGAGATTGGGCGTCCAATTGCCGTCCTCGGACTTTTTGCCGCGGCTCCACGTCACAACGTACGAGGAGAGCGGGCTGAATGTGATATCTGCAGCGTTCACATCCAAACTACACAGTTCTGCGCCAGTACTCGCGTCAACAACGTGGGTTTGGCCGTCGCTGTACGCCAGGTACTTGCCGTCAGGAGAGTAAATGGCAAACCCTGACCGTGTTTCTATATCAACAATCGAATCCACGCCGTACTGAGGGGGTCCGCCGCTCGTAACAAGCGCCTTGTTTGTGCGAGAAAAGTACTGAGGCATAGAAGGGATGGTGAGTAAGCGGGGGTTAATGGTGTGGAGAGACCTGGTGGGATCGCGATGTATAGGGGGGGAGGTATTAGCGGGGAGTTATCAGCGATGGATAGATACAGATTTGCATAGATCTGTATAGAGGGTGTTTGGGACTATGAGAGCTCTAGGATGGTAAGATCAAGCATGTGCATATATTTATGCACAAATGTGGCGTTGAAGGTATATCATGTGGCCACAGTTTCCCAGAACTATGGTTTATGGACAAACAAATCAAGTATACGCATTTATATTTACTGAATGTATGGAATAGACTAGGTCTTGTGGGTTGGGGATTGGCCATTGGTGAAAATGAGGCACCCCTTCATGACGCATTGTTGTGGCGCAGTAGGTTAGGCGATGGTTAGGCGATGGTTAGACGATGGTTAGGCGAAATGGTCAGGATGGCAATCTGCTTGATTCTCCTACAGATTGTGGAGTCAAGTAGGCAGCATGAGTGATCTGGGGTGGCCTGTGGAGTCAAGTGCAGCATGAGTGATCTGGGGTGGCCTGTGGAGTCAAGTGGCCTCTCCCGTATACTCCTATATACTCCCAAAAAATACAGTCTCCCTATAAAGCTCCAGCCTCCCTACGCCAGCCCTACAACGCACCCAATGGAACCCCTGACCCCCTTTGGACCGTCACACACTGCGGATGGGTAAACTCAGTCCAGCTGCCGCTTAATTGGCCCCATCCACTTTGTTTCCAGCCACCATGAAGCATGGCAGGATCATCAGCTACACTACTGGCATTCACATGTACCATTGAAGTTTCCAAACTCCGGGCCACAGCAGTAGCGGCCTTGAGGTCACGACCAAAGACGCATGAGGAAAGTGCGTATTCAGAAGCATTGCACTCATCTACTGCACTCGCAATATCGCTAAAAGCAACAACAGACAAAAGCGGCCCAAATGTTTCCTCATTGTAGAGTCGCATACTGCTATTCATATTGCCCAGAACCACTGGCTGGACCAGCGCACCGTCAAAGCCTGGTCGACCCGCTAAAACTGTAGCACCCTTCGAAATAGCATCATCATAAAGATTTTTGACCCGTTGTCCACTAGCCTTGGTGAACAAAGAACGAAGACCGTGGGTACCCGCTGAGCTTGGCTCGTACTTTGCAGTGAGAATCGCACTATTTTGGCTGAAAATAGTCTGGACACGGTGTGTGAGCTCAGACGCTACTGAATCGTGCACAAAAACATTGTTTACAGCCATGCAAATCTGGTTGGAGTTGAGGAAACCTCCAAATACAAGGTGCTGAGCCGCCAAGTCAAGGTCGGCATCAGCAAGCACAATCATTGAAGCACGACCTCCCAGCTCCATACATGTGGGTTTGAGATATTTACCCGCTGTCTCGGCGATCTTAGCGCCTACCCGGGTAGAGCCAGTGAAATTGATTTTGCGCACAAACGGGTGGGCGATGAGCGCCTCAGTTACTTTTGGAGTATCCTCTGGTGCCACATGAGCTACATTAAGAACGTTACCTGGTAGTCCTGCTTCTGCAAGGCACGCAGCTACCATGGTTTGAACCTGCGGGGAATGCTCGGACGTTTTGAGCACTGCGGTGTTTCCGGAGAAAATTGGGTACAAAACAGCTCGAAGCCCCAGATAAAATGGCGCGTTCCATGGTGCAATACCCAAAACAACCCCATACGGGTCGCGATGTATATACCGCTCTACACCACCATCAGCATCAGGTAAACGCGTAGACTCTAGCCCGTGGTCAATGGTTCGAGCCAGTTGTTCAAGCTGTGAGCATGCCAGCACCATCTGGTCAATTTGTGCAAATCCTCCAGTGACACAGGTTTCATTCTCCACAGCCGCTACATGCTCTTGCAAGTGATCTTTGATGATTTGCGAGGTCTTGAGAAGAATGGATTTCCGATCCCCCGGCGTCGATTTACGCCAGTCCTTGAATGCAGAGTGGGCAGCGTCTGCTAGTTTTGTGGCATCATCTACACTGCAGCTCGAAACCTCGTGGAAAATTTTCTTCTCGGGGGTATCTGTCCTATAGACGTTGTAACGACTTGTTCCTGTATATGGTTTGTTATTTAATATGCAAGGAATGGGGGTAGTCCTGTAGAGATGCTTGAACTTCATTGTCAGAGGGCAACAGTCAGAGTCGCTTGGGTCTTATCTGCATCTGCATGCAGGAACGCATCTACGTACATGATCAGTAACGCAATGTAGGCTACCCACCTTATCTGTGACGCAATGTAGGCTCCCATCTTATCTGTGACATACTCCAAGATGTAGTTGTACAGGACTCGGAGATGCTAGGGGCCGTTAAGCCGTAGTTCATTCTCCACACAATTAAATACTTGAAGCTAGATTTAAAAATCATAATTACCGGGCCCAGGTCCAAAGTATCCCTCCTCTGGGATAGGAAGGAGAGCGGCTCCACTGCCATCGACGCCTTCAAAGGGGACAGTGTTGCCCCACCAGTCAAGTTCGACGGGGTGATACTGCACAGCCCAAAAGATGATAAACGCACAGAGAGCTACACCGGTATTAATACCAGCAGCAATGACATAGTTGTACTTCTCGAACCACTTTGTGTAGCGACGCTTGAGGTAAAACACCGAAAGGGCAGCCAAGTACAGAGTGGGGAGATAGTAACTCAAGTTATAAGGTGCATATTGGAGGAAGCCAACAATGATAATATTCACCTCAAAGTGCTTGAGCCACTTGCGACTCGCAGGAATGTACTTGCGGGCGGCCCAAAAGGGGAGAGGAGCAACAGCACCGACAAGGAAGCACCACTTGAGGATAGGGTACTGCGAGTCAAAGACACGCTTGGGACCAATGACACCCCAAACAACCGAGGCTGCAAAATAAGTGGTCTCGCTGGGGCACGTAAACTTGTTGGTGGCTTTGAGGGCCTTTGTACAGATGCCTTCAATGCCGGTGAGCTGGAACTGGAGGGTTCCCAGTGCCACCAACATAATCACCAGCGTGGCCCACAGCTGCGCACGGAACGCAGCACGGGGAGATACCTTGGTATAGTGAGCGACCTTGAGGTCATTAACAAAACTGACCGCCTGGACCTGAGTATTGAGACCAAACGCCTTGATAATCATGAGCGCAGTACCACGGCCGGGCAATGCGTAACCGACAATTAGCTCAGTAAGGACATTAATGGAAACATTAGTGTTGGTACGAGCGTACAACAGACTGATGGGCACAATGAAAATGATAGAGAGTCCCAAAGCCAAAAAGATACCCCACACAGGTGTAGTGGTAGGGTATGCCTTGATGGCGGCGATACCAAATGCCAAGGATATGAGTAACACAACCAAAAACCACCACTGAGGAGTCTCCTTGTAGCGGGCCATCATGCGTGAGTGTGGGTCCTTGTAATGCTGGATGTGCTTGCCGCGTCCCAGGAGTCCCAAGTAAACCTGTTTGACAGAGTCCCACAACGTACGCCAGTCGTAAAGCAATGTAGTAACATAGAGCGAAGTGTAGACGGCGAAGAAAGCACCGTAGGTCACGAGGTTAGCAGCGGTATAGTAAGGGGGCGAGTACTGCTGATACTTCTCGCCATCAAGGATGTTATCGGTGAGAATGTCGCGAACACTGAACATCTCGCCGGTATTGGTAAACAGGGCATTGCTGTTAATGGGTAGGTAGGCGGTGTAGTACATGTTGGAGTAGTAGATACCAAGAATAGTGATACCGGCCAATACAATACCCAGGGTCGAGTTTGCGGTAGTGAAAAAGGGAGAAATCATACCGCTAGTCCCGATAATATTCCAATCAAAAGTAGGGACAGGGTTGAATCCAAGACCATCGAGGAAGCCAGTAACTGTTGCCAGGTTGAAGTTTTCGGGGGCAATCCAGGTCATCCAGTTGAAGTAACTCAAAAAAGTCATCAAGTAGAGAGGTAGCCATTCGTAGAGGAAGACGGCCACGAAAAAAATACCAAACAGGTGGTACCGTGAGATCTTCCAGCCGTTGACGGTGGTCTTTTCCTCCTTGGCCATGAGGGCATTGTTCAGGGCCATGGAAGCAAAGTTGGTCATGTAGATGTTTTGGGTAGGATAAACGAGAATGTTGCGGAAGATACCAGCGAGGCCAAAACCCAAAAACTGGGTAGAGAACATCAGCAAAAACTGGTAACCGGGGGTAGCCCACTCATTGTCGTAATACACCGCCAACTTTTGAACAAGCACCTGCGAGTTAACGTAGGGCAACCCACCCTCACCGAGCATAACCAGGTAAAGAGACTGCTCCTTGAGACTCCAGGGCCCAGGGTTGAGGCTGATGCGAGTACCACGGACAGTAAAGCCCCAATCGGGCAGTACCTTGGCGAAGAACTTACCACATGGAACCATAAGCATCTGTGTCAAGGAGGCCGGAAATGAGATTCCGGGCATGCGGACCGAGAAAAACTGGTTAATGAATGCCTGCAGACCTAGCCAGAGAGTAGCGAGAAAATATGCACGGAAGGTCTCGCAGGGCTCTTCATAGTCGTCCCAGAAATTAGTAGAGGAGCGTACCTCAGGGTAGGGAGAAGAATAGTGTACGATACCGGCCAGGCAGCGGATTTCCCAGTCGCCATTGACACCATCCACAAGGATATCGTCAGGGCCATGCTCGGGGGCTTCACGATAAGTCTCATAGAGGAGGGGTGGGAAGTTGCGATCATTTTGATGCTCTACAATCGCGTCCTCGACGATTTCTTTGGCCTCTGCATAGGAAAACCTGAGGATTCCAGATAGCAGAATATTGAAATTGCGGTCTTTGAGCTCAACCGAGGAGGAGACATTGTACCCCAGGAGCGACATAAGGTACTGAATCTGTTCCTGAGAGGCATCAGAGACGTCAATGACAGAGCCATCGCTACTATAGGCACTCTCGATAAAGGGTTCCTTCTTTTCAATATCACTCATGTTGGATATGTGCGTGTTCAAACACTTGTGGGAGAAGGAAACTGTGCTGGAGGGCTAAATGGTTGAGTTACTAGCTCTATATATATGGTTTCTTCATGCCGATATGAGGGTGCATGATCATGTACATCAGCGTACATAAACGGGGTACGGGTGCAGTAATGTTCGCGTGAGCTTCGATACGCGGCTCACGAGATAAAGATCGGAAGCCAAGTGGTGGCCCTAACTTTGATCTTGGAGGCTCTAGAGTTCTTTCGTTGCAGTGAACTAAGGTTATTTTGCAACCACACGACGTTTAGTCGCGTCCATGACCCCTCCTTGCATATGCATAATTGCGAGATAGCTGTCGGTTTGTGGCAATAGGCCATGCCCCGAAATCTTGTGCATATCCGGCACTCAAAACCTAAAAATACTTGAACTAACTTTGACGCTAGAAAAAATGCAAAAAATGCAAAAAAAAAAATCCCCGAGCAATACAGCAGACCTCGAGGAGAGCCTCTAGCGGGGCTCGTATGGGGGAGCTCCTCGTTCTCCAACCCCTTACGATAGCGTCATGGCGAGCGATCGGCAAATGCATTCTCGCGCGTGGGGGTGCCCACTCGTACGCACCGGCTTTCCCGGTATCAAACGCATCCATCTTGCTTGGACAGTCAGTTTTGTTATACAGAATCCAAAAAACTCACCCCGAATCCTCTCTATACCCTCCAGTCACGCTATCGCTTGGTACCGTGGGATGCTGCAATGTACTGCATCATCACCAATCTGCAGGGCATGTGGGCGGCGGGGAAAGGGTCACGCAGGTTCATTATCAGCAAATTAGCGCTCTTGTAATTCGTTCGTTCAAGTGGGTCCCAAAAGGTAGAGGCTATCAATGCCTTTTGACACCTCTTGACGGTATCAATCGACTATACCTGCCGTGCAAGCCTAGTCCGCCAAGACCATTGAACCGACGCGTGCGAAAACTCAAATATGCAGGCCGCTATTTTGAGGTCACCGCGCAATAGCGGGCACGAATGGTGGGCAGCGTCATGCAATCAGGTATATGCACCGTCACAGGTGATAGATAGATGAATTATTCGCGATTAACTGAATAATGAGTACAAAATAATGTGATTTGTAGGTTTGACACTATGCTGCTGTCATTAAGAGCCTTTCCCTTCAGGATCGACCTAAACTCAACCCAGCTACTCATTTGTACGGCTCACGTTTCAACGCAAGCAGCGTGATTAACTCTTTAGCATCAGCTGGTACATACTATTAATGTATTCTTGGCATCCTTTGGATGTATTCTTGGCATCCATTTGATGTTTTTTTGGGCATACATCTTGTCTTTTCTTGAATCCATTGCATACACTTGCCCCGTGTACTGGCCCACTAGCTGATAAGCTTGCAGGAGTGGACGAATATGTCTTTATTCTCATAAACGTTTACTTTCTCTGAATATCTAGGCAATATGTCAAAGGTAGACTCTTAGCTAGAATGGATAAATATATATTGCAAGTGATGTCTAACCCTCCCTCTCATATAGACCACTTGGTACAGTAAAACAGGAGATATGCTGGGGAATTGAGTACCCTTTGAGCACTCACCGGAGAAACATGGTTATCATCAAACTGGTACCAAACGCCGCTACTATGCTTCATGATGCAAGTGTAATGGCCAGTATCTAAAGACCCTTGGTGGCATAGTACTCCAAACAGCTCAAAGAGGTACGGTCGCGTAGGGGTCGGGTCGGTGGTGTGTTTTGAGAGGTCCAGGACTAGCGGGAACGTCACTGGGTCTTCTACTTTGGAAGCAGTTGCCCCCTCATGCTTGAACCGTTTGAGCTGGATTTGAAGTATGGGCGGCAGGGAGGCTATTTTGACGGTTTTTTGTACTGAACCTTGTAATTGACAGTGATTGCACTCGTAATTACTGAGGATTTCAGGGGCAGTGAACTTTTCTAATGACTGCTCGAGCGAGGTTCCACTAATCTGCAGCGAAATATCCATGAGGGCATCATCCACGTATTTTAAATAATCACAGCTTTCACATTTGAGCTGGTTTTGTAACGTTCCACTGAATGCTCGGTGAGATATGCAATTACATGCGCTGGAACCATTCGCATTGGAGGAGCCATTACTATAGCCATTGGAGCCATTCGAGCCACTCGCCAAGTGAGTTTGGTGAAACTGATCAAGTACAAACTGAAGAAACTCATGAGCATCTTGCTCACTTGCTCCGGAAAACATCGCAGAGCTCGACTTGACCACCGCGCGTAACATATCAGGCAAGCCGCAACTCTCGATGGTTTCACCGGAATAAAACTCGCAATACACCTCGTCAACGCAGCACTGAACGCACATTTTTCGAGGGCAAACACTGCGGTCATGGCCTCCACTTAAAAAGAACTGGGAAACCAATGGATTATGAATTAGAGTTTGTAGTGATACCGCCATATAACACGTGGCACCCATATTGTAGAAACCCCTCAAACCCTGTTGCGCATTAAATGTGGGTCCACCGGTAATGGCTGTGTCTCGGCCGGTAGCGACGGGACCCGCGACGGTTACTCTCGACCTGGGGGCTCCCAAAATAGTGGAGATTTCGTTATTTCTGATTTGGTCGATCCTGTCGCTGGTCACCAGGTCCCGACACACTTGACACCACGCAAACGCTTGCGAGGCCTCGCTGGCTCCAACCGATATGGTATGGTCTGTACCGTGCGCAGTGTGCTCAAGGCAGCCCATGTAATCACACTCGAGGCAAACAAATGCTTGGCAAGAGCCACAAGTTTTGCATTGCGGTTGAAAATCAGTGTTTTTTGTGGCAACTGCGGTATATAGTCGAACAGCTAGCCGAAAATTTTCTTCATTTATCGATCCTAGATGGCCACATGGCATGCTGACGGAGTGACCAAGTCGACAAGTGAGAAGCTTAAAGGTCACAGTTTGTTTGTCAGGGAGCGCAGGGCCATGTGCAGCGAGTGAAGATTATCGGCTCTCAAACCATCTAGATTAAAGTCTTGTGCAAGAGTGAATGAAGTAAGAGAATAGCTTTAATGTATCTTATCCCTTAATTGTAGTCCTCTCTACCCTCCATGCTACACTCATGACTCATAAAGATACTCGAACTCTGGTCCCGTACCTCAAAAAACTCGACCAGGATCCTAGTTCATTAACAAGCCAAGATATCTGGGACGCTCTTGACATCATCCTCAACAGCGAAAGTATCCCCGATGTACAAATTTCAGGCTTTCTGGTCGGATCACGTATCGTGGCCCGTGACCACGAAGTGGATTTCATCCATACTGCGGTCAGACGACTTCAACAAGACGCCCATATGATTGATCCTGGTGCTCTCAACAATCAAAAATTCGTCGATATCGTGGGAACCGGTGGTGACCAAAAAGATACCTTCAATGTAAGCACCACATCTGCCATTGTGGGAACGGGAATGGGCCTCAAAGTGTGCAAACATGGTGGTCCTGCTAGTACTTCCAAATCAGGCGCCAGCGATGTCTTGACAAGTCTAGGGATTGACCTGTCACAGATCAACGAGAAAACAGCTCCTGGGATCCTCAACTCCTCGGGGTTCTGCTACCTTAATGGGCCCGTTTTCCATCCAGTTTTGGCCCGCACAAAAACTATTCGCAAGAATATGGGCATCCCATGCATCTTCAACCTGGTGGGTCCGCTACTCAACCCTGCACCGTTGTACGCGCGGGTCTGTGGCGTTTACAACCCTCGCATCGGCCGTGTTTACGCCCAAGTAATCAAACAACTCAACGAGGAAAGTGGGAATCTAGGCTCTGCGCTTGTAGTATGCGGCTCAGAATACCTTGACGAGATCTCTGTCGAGGTTCCAACCCTTTACTGGAGATTGGATGAGCAGGGAAATATTACCGAGGGACAGATTACACCCGAGGACTTTGGCTTAAACCGTCACCCTCTCGAGGATGTAAAGTCCGGATCACCACAAGATAATGCCAAAACCCTCATGAGCGTGCTGAATGGCGAGCGCGAAAAGGGGGATGCAATCATGGACTATGTCTTGCTAAACAGCGCTGCATTGGCGGTCGTTTCCGGCGCCGCCAAGGATTGGAAAGAGGGTGTAGACCTTGCCTATGATAGCATCAAGAGTGGTAGGGCTTTGAAGGTGTTGGAGGGTCTGAAAGCCAGTGTAGCGAATCTTGGGTAGGGGTGCAGTGGCCAAGACGGACCTCCAAAGGGACCCACTAAGGGACTCACTAAACGGACTCACTAAAGGGACCCACTAAGGGACCCACTAAAGGGACTCACTAAAGGGACCCACTAAGGGACCCACTAAAGGGACCCACAAGGGACCCACTTACATAGTTGCTGCAAACTCTACACTCACACTCAAAGTATTATCATGTACTTGATGTAGTAACTCGTAACAGTCCATACGCTTTACAACTCTGAGATAGACAACCAGAGGGGACGGCTAGGTAGATTTGAGCCACTGCCGACCAGTGATAAGATGATTCATTCTAAAGTTTTTCAAATAAATAAGTTACATAGATCCAGAAATTCCTTTCTGAAAAGCGCGATTAGCTCATGGCGAGCCAGCAGTATCACTCTGATTAAATGAACCCGGTTGGAGACTGGCCAACCATGAAGTAAAGACAGCTTGTT